>PVJO010009189.1:47500-70890 GCA_004026905.1 Hystrix cristata
TCGACTAGGGCTCTTTATCTAGGTAGGGAGTTTTAAGGAGTTTAGAAGGGAGCTCATACTTTTCAGGGTACACTCTTTGCAGAGTTTACACAGTGGCCACGCAGGCCCATGTGCCTTTGAGCCAGTAGCCCATCTGATCATGCTCTAGGGAGGTCCCAGAGAGCCACAGGATCACTGGCAGATGTTTTTGTAAGATCCCTGGAGGGTAGTGACTCTATTTGGGGCTTGCTGAGTCCATTTTGGGGAAGCTGTCCTTACTGCCTAACAGAATCCTAACTCCTCTCTAATTCCTGTTACAAAAGTATTATAGGCAGCTAAGTTAGATAGACATTGACATACAGACAGAGAGGGATGAGGAAATCAGCACAAAAAATAAAGACACCAGAATTGTGGCTGGAAGTGCATCTGAAGAAGGCCAGGCCTCAAGATGAAGACACAATGGCCAGGCCTACATGCCTCCCTAAGGGATAAACAGTAACTTAAAATTTTCCTGTAATTAATTAGCACCACCTGGTCCAGTAAGTCTAGATGGAAATCAGTCGGCCAGGTGGGAGACCAGAGAATCTGGACCCATCTCTCTCAAAAATGCCTTTGTTTTTCCCATGTACCCTTGCTACGTGACTCATTGCCCTATTGGATCAATATTAGTTAAGTGACTATACTTGTAATCCTATAGGTCGATGGTAGTTTGATGCATGTTTGACCCACATTGTGACTTTGCTGTATAAATTACTTCTGACAAAGGGCCTTTGTGGTCACTGCATTAGGGACCCCTCCAGGAAATCCAGGAGCTATTCTTCTCTTCCTATTTTCAATAAAACTCTCTTAACTTCTTCCTTTGGTTTGTGACTTTATTCCTTGATGTGGTGGGACCACAAACTCGGCACATTTGACATATAGGAGGTCAAGAGATTGTATTTCTTTTGTATCAAAAGGATCTTTCTTTCTTTGGTCCTGGGGCTCAAACTCAAGGCCTTGAACTTGCTAGACAAGTGTTGTACCACTAAGCTAAATCCCCAAACCCTAATGTACCTTTCTTAATGCAACAGGGTTTTCTTCACCCTGATCCCGAAACTGATTTTTTCACCCTGAACCTTGTGTCCTTGAAGCCTCACTGAGTTCATTCTTCAGAGCCTTTGCTTAAATAGTACAGACTCTGTAAAACCTTTTTTTAAAGAATTCGAGTTTTTATATATAATAAAAATTTCAAGCATACAGAGGTTGAAAGTATATGAGATTATTTGTATACTCACTACCCAGATTTGACAATTCACTTTGTCACATTACTCTTATCTGCTTTTTTCTGCTGTATCATGACATTCATTTGCAGAGATTTTTATATATCCCTCCTGTGTTAGTTAGATTTTCAGAGCCAGTGGTCATAAGAGAGCAGATTTAATAGGGGACATTTACAATATGTCCCAGAAGCCAAATGCAGAAGGTGCCGAAGGCCCATCTAGGCACTGGAGACCCAAAAGATCCAATTGAGGGCTGGGAGCCCACAGCACTGTCCCACGTATGTCCGTGTCTGCACATGATGGCTGGAGCCAGGATACGATGCTCGCAGCAGAGATGACAACCAGAGCTCCTCCAAAGCAACAGTGGCCATCCTCGACGACAGCAAGGCCCCGAGCTTCTTCCTCAACGAGGACAGCCGACCCCCATCCAGAAGAATCAGCCGCAGCAGAGCTTCTCCTGGGAAACAGCCGACCAATGAGCTATGGCTCCCACTCTGTCTTATATCGCATCAGCAACAACCCTCAGGTGGATCTCATACGCCCAGCATCACACCAATTCAGTCCAGCTGGGCGTGCTGGCTCAAACTGACCATATTAGGTCTACCACACCTCCTAAATACACAAACATGTGTCACATAGACTTGCATGTTACATAATCATAATAGCATCATCACAACTTTAAACAATCTATCAATTCTTTAAAAATATCTAATATCCAGTCCTTATTTAAATTTATCTAATAAGATTTTTTTTTTTTTTGGTGCCAGGGATCGAACTCAGGGCCATGTGCTTGCACTCTAACCACTGAGCTAAAGGCCCAGCACCCCAATATGCTTTCTTAAAGGCAGTTTTTCTATCCCAGGTGCAATTGCAATCCATTTGTTGCATTTGGGTGTAATCCTTGTCTCTTTAAGTTTAGAAGTCTGCCAGCTTTGTGTGATTGTTGTTTTGTTCTGACAATGACTTTTTTTTTTTTTTTGGTGCCTTGTGTTTACAAGTCAGGCACTCTTTTTAAAAAGTCCAAATCAAGTGTGTTTTACAATGTCCCACATTCTGGGTTTGTCTCATGGTTCCTAAAGGTATCTGTTAATTTTTTTTACTCTGTTTTAACTAAAAGTCCAAGTGATTGGTTGAATTCCTTTGATTTAAATGATGAAATTCAGGTTTCGATTTTCTTTCAGACATCACACCATGCATGGTGTTAACCTTGCACGCAACTTGCAATTGGAGGCCAAAAGATAAAGGGGTGTTTTCAGGGCTCTTTTTCCCTTTGCAATGATCCGGTAGTCTCAGGATGGCACTCCGAAACCCTGAACTTATGCTATTTTCCGCTGGCCTTCTCCTAAAGGTTTTCATATTGTTTATTTCTTTGCCTGACCCATTCATTATTTGCTAGGGTTTCCTGATGGTGATCTTTCACATTCTTTAGACGTTAGTTTTGTTGGACCCATTGACCTCTTTTCCTGTCTCTGCCCCCGGGTCCCCAGTCTTTTTGAGGGTACTTACGACAGCTTCAGATTTCCCGTTATGACAACCTGGGCACTTGGGTAGATGACTCTACTGTGGGAAAGGCCCTGGGGTGTTTACTCTTTACCATAGCGAAGAGGCAAGAATTTGAGTGGCTTCTGCCCCCCTTTAGGTCGGTAACGATTTCAGGAGCTGGCCCGAAGTCCCAGCTCAAGACGCAAGCTCAGAGCCGTGGTGGCGAGGCTAAGGAGGGGCCGCCCGCAAAGTCTGCGTTTCCAAAAAGCTTTCAGGTTTTGCTGTCTGCCCAAGGGTCGCAAAGGGAAAAAGATACACATAGGATAAAACTGCTCCATTACAGTGAAAAGGAACAGATACTTGATTACTGATTTTTAGAAAATAAAATTATAAAGGAATAATAACATTGAAGACCAAGATTCTAAAAGAGGAACTAAACAACCACGAAGGGATTCGAACCCTCAATCTTCTAGATCCGAAGTCAGACGCCTTAGCCATTAGGCCATGTGGTCTAAGAACAAAATACTTTTTCATTTGTTGGAGGAAAATAATCTTGATGAACTGTAACTAAAACAGTGACGTCACTGTAAAGTAAGGAATTTCCCAATCCCTTAAAAAACTTTACAACCTGGTTGGGAAAAGAAGCTTAAATTTATTGTCAGAAATACTTTGCAATTTCAGCCAGAAGCTATTCAGGGCAGGAATATGGTGCTTTAGTCATTAATAATAAATTGTTTTATATGTCTGTGGAGCTGGGAGCAAGGCCTGGAGAAGAGAAAGCGCCCCAGCTGAGAGGGCGGAAGAGAGGCGCAGACAGACCCAGCGGCCTGCGTGCTTCCAAATACAGATCCGAGATTCCACCCAAGAACTTACTTCTGCGGTCTTCGCTAAAGCCCTCCCAGATAAATCTAAGACATACATTCAAATAGGACGAAAATTCGGGAGAGGAGACAACAGCAACGGGATTTTGTAATCCGAAAAACCGATTTAGGAAAGATAGTTGATTACTGAGTCTCGAGAAAGCAGAATTGTAGAGGGCAAGCCGAGAGGCCATGGGGTCTACACCGCACAACTCCAGGCCGTACCGGGCCAGCTCAGAGGCCCCACAAGCTGCACCAGGACGCCTCCTTCCCTCAACTCCAGGTAGGGTTCCTGGGGTGAAGCCCGACCTCTCGGCCTCAGGATGGAACTGGATTTGAAGGTCAGGCTTTTAAAATGGTGAAAAGGTGAAATGAGGTCCGAGGGTGGGCCCCGATCCAGTATGGACGATGTTGTTAAAAAGAGATTAGGACAGGAGAAAGAAAAGGATGTAAAGATAGAGAAAATGGTCACCTGCAAGTCAACAAGAGGGGCCTCAGGAAAAAAAAAAAACAAAAAAAAAAACAAAACCCTGTGCAACCCACATCTTGACGTTAGACTTCTGGTTTCTGGAACGGTCAGAAGATGAATTCCTTCCGTTTAAGCTACCCGGGCTGGGGTATTTATTTCGGCATCCCTTAACAAACTCGGGAATTTTCGATCCTTCACCCTAGCAGTGGAAGTTTATTTTCTTGAGAATGTTCCTGAACGAGGCCCACTTTGCCTAAGGCGCAGCATGCTAAGCACTGATACAATGTTTCCCAAATTTTCGTGCGAGGACTGAGCCGGTAGAGACAAGAGACCAAGTCTCAAATCCGACTCCCAGAGGATAGGGTTTGAGGACATTTACGGGCTGAGGTACATGGGAAGGTGATTGCGTCAAACTTGATGCTACCATCGCGATCCACAGGGCCCAAGTGCTGCGTGCACGCGGTAGTCAACCAAAGCAAGCCAGGAAGAACAGAAGTGGAGAGGGCTTATCCATGAAGTAAGAGTGCGTGGTTTATTTAAAAGCAAAGGCAGGCTGGAACAGCGATTCTCAAACCTTCCCCTATATTCCAGTCGTTTGGAGGTTCGTGAAAAAGCTTGCTGTTTCTGATTCGGTAGGTCTGGGGTGTGGGGAAAATTGTGTCTGTCGTCTCAGTCTACCTACTGTTACTGATCCTGGAGGGCTTTCCGAGAACCCTTGGAGTGGAGGGTAGAAAAGAATGAGGGCCATAAATGTAGGCGACTTGGTCAGGGCCACTGTCGCGAACATCAGAGAACCCGAGGAGGCTCCAGGATTCTGACTGCGAAGTGAGAGTTTGGGCAGGAAACCTCACTCCTGCTCGGATTGGAGGGACCTGGGTTGGGGTGGGCCTGAGGGGCTGAGAGGGGGATGGGAGGGACTGAAGGGGAGGGGAGGGGCAGAGAGGGTAGAGAAGAAAGGAGTGGGAGAGGGGTGGAGAGGGGTAGGGAGAGGCGCAAGGAGTAGGGGAGGCTTGAAGAGGAGTAGGGAAAGGTTAGGCCGGCCGCCGCAGCGCAGGGCCAGGCTGGATATTTGCTCCAGAAGACCAGGAAGTGCAGTGAATTGATAAGCAAAGTCGTAGTGCGAACGACTTAGCCATGTCTTAGTCCTGTTTCACTGAGAATGTAAACCAAGTATATCCACGATTTTTGAGGAAAGTTTAGGCAAGCAAACTAAAGAGCTTTTCCTACGTGGGGCACTTGAGGTTGGGGATTAACATCGAATCTAGTATGTTCCTTGTTTTTCCAAAAAAAGCATTAGTAGAGTTTTGAATAGTGCGGGGAGAAAAGAGCAAACCAGATAACAATTGAAAAATAGACCCTCTGGCTGCGGTTGGAAATCTTTAACTAAGAGCAAAAAGTTGTTTCTCTTGTGGCCTCGTGGCGCAACGGTAGCGCGTCTGACTCCAGATCAGAAGGTTGCGTGTTCAAATCACGTCGGGGTCAAGTATTCCACTATTTTAAACATGACCGGTAAGAGTGGGCTTTACTCTGTGGTGTGCCCCGTGGTGTAATTTCATCAACCTTGGATAGAGAACTTGATAACCCGAAGGCTGTTGAGACAAAAAAGAACAGATTGCAGTCAGTCAGCTTCTGTCTTTTGCCCAGAGCTTGCTGCTGGGATTCTAAACGGAAGGCTGTCTGTCACTCTCTTTTCAGGCAGGTTTGCTTTAAAAGTTCTCTGCCGGAGACTGTGTGGTCTGTCTCCCGCTTCCTTCTCTGGTGGGTTCCCGCATCTCTGGGGCGCGGAGGACGCATCCTGTCACTTTCGCCCTTGACCTTGGCGTCTTCTCCAGCATCGTCCCCGAGCTCTGGCTTCCTGAGTTCTCGGCTTATCCGCTGACCGCACCTCACTCTTCCCAGCCTCGTTCTCGCTCTCGCGCCCCTGAGCCCGAACCCAGAGCCACTCTGGAATTCACCTCTTTTCTATTTCTCATTCGAGCATCAAGATCGGCCGAGTTTGGGTTATTTCACACTTATATGAACTCTTGACTTCCCTGCTCAATGAAATCTGTGTCCTTTGTCCTTACATTTGTTTAAAAATTGGTATCACTTTAATCGACAAATCGTAATTGTAGACACTTGGGTAACATAGTATGATGTTTTGATGTTATTGTGCTTATTTTATTTTTATGCTTCTTTTTAAATGTAAACCTTATCCTGACATTAAATGCAACCAACCTTGTGCCTCTCTGACCTTTCACTCCTCAAGTGCATTTGCTCCTCACCGTCTTTGCACCTGCTGTTTGTCCTGAAAGACGTTCTCCTGCCTTTGTACATGATCCAGACCCTAATCTTTCTTTCTTTCTTTCTTTCTTTCTTTCTTTCTTTCTTTCTTTCTTTCTTTCTTTCTTTCTTTCTTTCTTTCTTTCTTTCTTTCTTTCTTTCTTTCTTTCTTTCTTTCTTCCTTCCTTCCTTCCTTCCTTCCTTCCTTCCTTCCTTCCTTCCTTCCCTCTTTTCTTTCTTTCTTTTCTTTCTTTTCTTTTTTTTTTTCCAGACCCTCATCTTTCATCGGTCAATGAAAAACGAAAACCCGTTCGCCCCAAGGTGCCTTCAAGGTCTCTAGAAAAGGCCTTCCCGTTGCCTGCTCTCCTAACTTTGCTTTCCAGATTCTTAGGGCCTGCATTTCTCCGAACTGTCCACACTCTGGTACCGCGTTGCTGGGGCTCTTATTGCCGCGTGCATGCTCGGCGAGGGCTGGGCAAGTCTATGTGTCTTACGGATGCACCCCTAGTGTTTAGCAAAGTCTGGTACGCAAAGGCTCCTAGTAGCTTTGGAGGAAGCATGGAAAGGGTGAGGGAGATGTTGCGGAGTCCATTGCTGAACAACCTTAGATAGGCTGGAAGTGTGGGGTTGGGGAATGCAGCTCAGTGGCAGGGGGCTCCCCTAACAAGTCTGATGCTCCAGCTTGGTCCTCAGCACGGCAAACAAAGAAAAAAGGATGGTGGAGTCGTGTTGCTGTAGCCTGGTAACCAAAGGAAACAATGAGTCGAAACCCTTTTCTACCCTGAATTTCTTTCTTTCCCCTTGAAGTGAACCTCTGCAATGAAAGCCTGAGGCTAGTTACTAAGAATGCACTGAATTATGGTATTTCTATGTTACTTAGATCAATATATTTTTGACATTTCTTGGCCCTGTCTTTTGCCATATATAAGGCTTATAAAGAAGTGATATTGTTGGCTCTGGTAATGCAGGTTTGTAATCCCAACACTCCGGGAGGCTGAGGCAGGAGGATAGAAACTCTAGCAATTTAGTGAATCCCTGTCTCAAAAGCTAGAAAATGGGCAGAGGGTGTAGCTCAGTGTGGAGGCCCTGGGTTCAATCACTAGAACCAGAAAAGGGAAAAAGGCGCGCGCAGGGGGGCGGGGCTCTGCAAAGGGGAAAATAGTATAATTGTCATTAAAAAAAATAGGCCTCCCCAGTAGGCGTGCCCCACCACTCCTGTTCTGAATCAGTGAAGAGGCAGAGACCAGAGGGAGCGGGGCACAGGAGGGAGCCTCCCGGCTTTCTCATGCTTTCTTATCCATGCTATTCAAGTCGATTACTCTTCTGAAATTCAAACCCAAAACTTATTATAGTGAGATAAATTATTTTTTGTTGTTGATTCATGGTTTTCTACGCGTTCGCCTTTCCTCCGAACCAACTAACAAGTCCTCCAGACAAGGGGCCACATCTGTGCACCTCCAGGCACCACTGGAAACCGGAGGGTGATCCTGTCCCGGGCAAGTAACAGGGTGCAGGTATGCAGAGGATTCCTGAGCACTCGCACTTGCAGAGTCCTTTCTCCCGCACCCTCGCTTCCACCAGGACAACGCCTTCCTTGCCAAACTTGATTCCCAGCAGAGTGACAACGGATCTTTTTTAAAATTTCCCCCCCAAGTGTGGTAACTTTGTATTTCGGGGTGCAAGTCAGCGCTTTGACTTGGCAAGTTAAGCGAATTGACTTGCACCCTAAGTGAAAGATTTCCGAAATTTGTTTTCATTAGGCATTTGTACTGGGGAAAGGATGAAGTAAGATTGTTTATAGCCTTTTTTCATTTTGAAAAACCTCTAAAGGTCATATGTTGGCAGACTTTCACCTTCCTTCCAGTTCGCAGATTTCCTTGAACTGTTCAGTTTTTTTTTTTTTTTTTTTAAACTGAATTCAGGGAAATCCTGAAAGGAAAAAAAACATTATTAGCTATTTACTTGTACGTAATAGAGTTATATAAGGGTAGATGAAAGACTAGAGGGACGTGCGGCATTGGTGGTTCAGTGGTAGAATTCTCGCCTGCCACGCGGGAGGCCCGGGTTCGATTCCCGGCCAATGCATTACTTGCTTTTGCTTTTCCATTGAGTGTTAAATATTTTCCTTGGGAAATAATAAAAAACATTTAACGGCAGTTGTTGTTTCGATATTCGTGGATGAGTAGAGGCCAAGGGTTTTGTAATTTTTACTTCTATAAATTATAGCAATCAGTCCGCGTTTTCCAGTAATCCGAAACAATTCCCGCCCAGCTCCACTGAACTCCAGCCTTAGCTGATTGGCTTTTCGGGGAACAATGTTAAACCGCTGGTGTTTGGTGGTGGAGCATAGCCGCGTGTACATTACCCTTCTCATTTTTCGTGATAATCATCGAAAAAGAACAATAAATCGTTCAGTATTAAGAACTTAACCAAAATGTGTACCTTTGCATATATAATTGAAGAATTTCAGCTCTCGTAAGCAGAGTGGCGCAGCGGGAGCGTGCTGGGCCCATAACCCAGAGGTCGATGGATCGAAACCATCCTCTGCTACATATTTTAGTGGACACTTACTTCAGGCGGGGGGGGGGGGGCGGGCAATGGAATAAGATATCACTAACGATTAAGCTTTTGGGAACTAGACCTGACAGCATAGGAATCAGCAGGATGATTTGATAGAAAAAGCTATTTCCAGTCTTCAATTGTGGTAAATCTCACTATGTCGGGCGAGTCTGCTATTCAATCTCCCGGTCTTGGAGGCAACTACATTTAGGGGGTTGGCCTTGCCCTGAGGTCCCCACCCTACATAGTGCACGTGAGGCAGTCCTCCTCCTCCTTCTTCTTCTTTTTTTTTTTTTTTTTTTAAATTTAACCATAGTTACGGGCGCTCTAGAAGTGTTGTTACGTTGTCGAGACCACCAGATTTCAAAATAGATTTTAATAAGAAAGTAGGAAAGGTATTACACCTCATGGGAATATATCCAAAGCCTAATACTAGGAGCGTAGTCGTGGCCGAGTGGTTAAGGCGATGGACTTGAAATCCATTGGGGTCTCCCCGCGCAGGTTCGAATCCTGCCGACTACGTAGGAGTGTTTTCTTTGCAGGTGTATTTAAAAGAAGAACAACAAAACAAAACTGTAAGTAGTTGTTTGAGTATACGCGTCGCACGTTATTTTTCTCTATGTAAGTTGGAAGTACGTGATCCTATTCCTTTTGTGCAACAAGACATAAACATCTTTGTAGATATCTTGGAAAAATACCTTACATCATTAGGAATTTCCGAGATGCTGTAGAGGTGCTGGAAAACTTTCAGGTTGTGTTATTTTTAAAATCCTCAGGATTTTAATAATGTCAACAAGAACGAAAATGGGCTAAGGGGATTTAGAGGAAGAGGGAGGGAATCAGGAGGGAAGGGGAAGGGGATTTAAAAAAACAAACAACCCCCCCAAAACCAAGCTGTGTTATGTACGTGTACCCACTCCCAGATGATTGCAAACTGCATGCATGTTCTGCAAATATGTACTAATAAAAAGCTTTTTAAGAAAATCCTGTGTAAATGCTGTCTCCCTGTCCGACATACGGCTCCTGTCTTACTTCTAAAATTTAGTTTATGTTGGATTTCTGAAACCTCGCCTGTCTTTAACTTCTCTTCCTGGACGTTCTTCCAAGAATTCGGGTATGTCCAGTGTATCACCAGTCTCGTGATCATATTTGATCTGCATCTCATTATTGGTCACATCAAACAAACATTTCCATTCTTTCCTCCCTGCTGGATCCCGCTATCTTCCCACTTCCAGAGGCCAGAACTGCACACAGCAAACACTAGATAGAGAATTTTAGCAACTGTTTTTGGATTTTGGCTACATCTTCTTTTTAAAAACTAAAATTCTGCGTTCCTCTTCCTAAGACATACACGTATTGTTGCTATAAAACACAAAACAGTGAAATAAATATAATACGATTTATCTTATTGGCAATATGTGAACAACCAATCCATTAGGAAACGCAAGTAAAGAAAAGGAGATATTGAAATGTACGGTAAGAATTTCATCTTATTTTCGGAATTGCCGGTAGATTCCTGGCATCTCATATTTAACTTTCTTTTTCTTCTTCTTCTTTTTTTTCTTGACTGTTCTTGTTCTTGCGTGTTCCATACACATGGGTGTCCTAAGAGACTTCCTTTATAAGCCCATAGGTAGATGAATATTCACGGACGAGGTTAAAAATTCAGCAAATGCAAAACCAAAACAAAACAAAACAAAAAAAGGAAAAAAAAAGGGGGGGGGCTGGGGATTTAGTTCAGTGATTAGAGTGCTTGCCTTGCAAGCACAAGGCCCTGAATTCAATCCCCGCACCACAAAAAAAAAAAAAAAAAAAAGAAAAAAAATTCAGCAAATGCACAGTTTTGGTTTTGCAAGGGACATCCATCCATACCAAGACTCTCCTTGAGTAGGGCTGGAACAACTTTTTCGCGTTTTTGGAATCCCAGAACATGAATGTATTTTGCAAGCCGAATAAAAACATTCCAATTAGGCTAAGTCTGGTTTCTTGCACACTCGCTGTGGTAAAGGTGCCAGGGAAAGCTATTGGTGCTGGCCCCATGGTGTAACGGTTAGCACGCTGGACTTTGAATCCAGTGATCTGAGTTCAAATCTCGATGGGACCTTCCAAGCTTTTCGTGTACCTCTCAAATTACTACATCGCCTTGCGGAAGTTAGACACCCGAGTATTCGCGCAGCCAAATCAGCAACAAGACCCTTATCTACAGAACAACCGCTCCCATTATTTCATCTGAGATTCCGCATGTGCTTTGTTTTCTCCTATTTCTTTGGACGGCAGAGTTCCTCAGGTCCTGGTAAATTATCGCCCGGGTGCCTAAGGATACATATTTCACATTCTGGGCCTGAATTCCTGTTTTGAATATCTTTCAATGGATTTGAGTATCATCATTTTCTAACAGGAACTTGGTCTTGAGAAACTCCTACTTGGGATCCTTTTAGAAATTCTGCTATTTGGGATATAAAAGACCTTCTATTAATATTTTTAAATTTGAAACTTTAGTTCACGCACACACAAAAAGGCTGAATGACATTCTTTGTACTCCATATTTATAGATTTTCCATAAATAAGCCGGGCCACAATGGCCCCATGGTGTAATGGTTAGCACTCTGGACTTTGAATCCAGCGATCCGAGTTCAAATCTCGGTGGGACCTACCGTAAATTTTGCTGCCATGTCCTACATGCTTCCCCAAAATTGCTAATACAACTGAGTCACTCTGGGTTTGCCTGCCCTCCCGCTGGCTCCTTCTGCAGAGGAAAATCGGGTAACTCGCTACTTTCAATTGTACTTCATGGAAAGCAATTGTGTGTTGCTTAACGGTCATGCGTCAGAGGCCCTCCCAATGTACGTTTTCAGCTGCAGCAATGTATAGAAGAATTTTATAGCCAGCTCCTTCTACAAAACGAGCCCATGTATCATAATTACCACGCCGGACTGAATTCAAGAATTTGAATCCCAGCCTCTTCAGGCCCTCAAGAACATCTTGCTGATTTTCCCCAGTGATTCTCCTACACTCCACCCAGGGTGCACCCTCTTGGCTGCCAGCACTGCCAGTTACTTCCTCCACGTCAACACGGAGTCTCCGACCTGGAGAAAATCGTCTCCACGTACCTCTGGAAGAGCAGTCCTGGTCCCCCTTTCACTAGATGTCCCATTTGACCTGGTGGGTTAGAATCTCTGCCTGGGTGATTAAATGTTTATGTTTTATAGCCTCCAATGTGAGTTTCTTCCTTTCCTGGTGCTTAAAGTTTTCTACTGGGCCCTAGGCTCTAAGGCCATCCTGGAAAAGTCTGGACCACGTGGCAGTACAATTGAATACATCTCAGGGTCTCTGTAGTCTGTACCCAGTAGGGGCTCCATTCCAACTCCTTAAAATTAGGCGTCACTCACATTATTTGGAGGATTAACTGGTGTATTAAAAATACATATCAGTCTTTCAGGAATGATCCAGCTTCAAGGGATTCATGATTTTCTACCTCGCACCTGGGTTTCAAATCTCAGTGGCCCTGTCTCAGTTTTGGTGACCTGGTGTATACTGACCCCCACTCACACTGGCTCGTCCTCCGATCTTGGGCAACACCCAGCTACTTACTCTTTCCTCTGCCTCTGGAATGTTGCTCTTTCCCTTCACCCACATGACTGCCTACACTGTCTCCTCTTGATGCCAGTTTTTGCTTTGCTGATACTTGAAGTTAATGGGATCCTTGTAAGTTATTCGTGTTTGTTTGGTTTTTTGAGATAGGTTCTCACTGTGTGGTCCAGGCTGGCCTTGAACTCACTATATATCCTTTAACTCACTATATATCCTTGAACTCAGACTATCCTTGAACTCACAGAGATCCTCCTGCTTCAGTCTCCCAAGTGCTAGAATTACAGGTGTGTGCCAGTACGCCTGGCCCCTGTAAGTTAATTATGTGCTGGAGTGGTTAAGGGTTTATATGTCAGAAGCCTGGTCATCTGAGAACTTCCATTGTCTTATACACACAGGCCCTCTATTAATGCTTCTCCTTAGATTGAGTCCATTCCCGAAATAGTTTCCAGATCTAGTGATCAGATGCAATAGTACGCAAGCCTTCCTTTGAAGATTGGTTTTCTGCAGTTCCCATGGCAGGTAGTTAACACTTTGGATTCCAATGAAGCAATCTCAGCAGTCCATGGAACCTCAGATTCTTCTTGTTGACCCTCAACAGTTCAAAACATCTACTCCAGTGTTCCCAATGGCAACAAACCAAGAGGCCCAGGAATTCCTCTGGCTTCTAAAAAGTGTTTCAAAAGGGGATAGGGATTCAGCTCAGTGGCAGAGCGCTTGTCTACCAGGTACAAGGCCCAGAGTTCAATCCCCAACATGCACACACACACAAAATTGTTCCAGAAAAAGTCCTCTGAACTCCCTCCTGTCTGTTTACCCTCCATCATGAATGTGGGACTGTTTTGGGAGCCAGTGTTTAGCTTACCTCTGCTTTTGCTGGTCACAGCATGATTTAAAGAACTTGCACAGCAGCTTTGCTGGGTTCTGTACTTCACTGTTTTTACCAGTCTGAGATCAAGGTGCTGGCTGGGTTGTAGCTGTCTCTGGGCAGGATCTGCTTCCAAGCTCATGTGTTTGATGGTGGGAGAAACTCCTTAGTGGTCATTGGACTGCGAGCCTCCTCACCTGCTGGCCGTGGACTGCAGTCCATCCTTAATTTCTCTCCGTGTGGGCCTCACCTGTGTGGTAGCTTGTTTCATCGAAGTGAGTGAACTGAGAAGGAACATTCAGTTCTGTTGTTAGATGGAGGTCACAGTCCTTTCTACTCCAATCATTAAAGTGATATCCGATCACATTTTCAGTAGTCTACCCATTAGGAGCAAGTCAGGAAGTCCAGCCCACACTCACGGGGGTGGGGGGAGGGGGGCGTAGCGGGGGACACGACAGCGGTACAAGAGGCCGGCCTCCCTCACTGGGCTTTAAACAGCCCAAAGAGCCGAAGGCAGGACGAGCCCTGACTAACACTTTCCAGGCACGTTGTTTTGGGGTGCTGAGTGCAAGTCCCTGGCACTTTCTAATCTCGAACATGATCTCTGCTTCAGCTTTTCTTTGTTTTTTTTTTTTGTTTTTTTTTTGTTTTTTTTTTTTTTTTAATTTTCCTTTGTGTATTTTCCTTTCTAATTAAGCCAGCATTTAAGAGCTTTGCTGTGGCTCTTCTCACATCATTCCTGAGCACGAGAAACAGAATCTCTAGGGATAGTAACCTGCCATGAATATTTCTTAGAAGTTCTCCATGGATTCAGAAGTGCAGTGTGTAGTGAGGACCAGTGGGCTAAGTATTTCCTGACCATTCTCTTCAAGTTACCACCACCCCAAGGCCCCTACCACCTCTGCCATACTGTATATTTCGTTTTTTAAATTTTTTATTGCATATTTCTACATAACTATCATCAGGGCAGAAAACTGTGTGTGATGTATACTCTTGTTCTTGGAGAGTGACTGGCACATATGAGATGCTCGATAAATACCTATCAAAGATTGAATGAATAAAAGACAGATCTTCCGGATAGCAGGATTGATGGGAAGGGATAGATAGATTTGGGCCCTGCAGCTTGTCTCCCCATATGTGTCTAGATTTTAGCAAGCAGCCAGAAAGCTGACAGTCTGCGGTTTTTGAGTTGCTTACTACAAGGTACAGCATTGACACTTGACTTCCCCAAATTCCTCTAACTCCGCTGCTTGAAGTGAAACTAACAAGAAGTCTCTTGCCCTCGGGTTGTCAGAAAGGGAGTTTTATGTTCCCCTCTTCCCTGAACCCGAGTGAGAAAAACAGGAAAAGCCCCTCACTGTGCTACACGCTTCTCCTACCAAATTTATCCAACCCCTGACAATAAGCATAGCGACCAATCAAGTAGGGACCCTCCTGGGGATGGGTGATGTCAGGCCCCAAACCCTATAAGCGAGTCCCACACTGGACTCACTTGGGTGGTGTTCCAGCTCTGGACACCCCAACCTTCCTGTCAGAGGTGGCTTTTGCTTTTTGCTCCAACAATAAACTTTCTTCCACTTGCACTCTGGCGTCCCTTGCCTCTTCTTTCTACAATGGAGAGAGACAGTTCCTGGGTGGGAGTGTGTCGGGGGTACTTGGACCCCAGACCCACTCCACACACCACAGATCCTAGGCCTGAGTTTGCTTATTTTGCCTTATAAATCCTAATCCCAACACCATCAGGAGCAAATAATGTTTTTTTTTTTTTTTTACTTTCCAGAAACAGTTTATATTTTCTATTTAAACTTTCAAAAATGTATGGGCTGGGGATTTAGCTCAGTGGTTAAAGTGCTGGACCCGAGTTCAATCCCCAGCGCCAAAAAACAAAAAAAACTTTCAAAAATGTAATTTTATGTATTATATGTGTTTTAGCTTTATTTTTATTTATTTATTTATTTATTTTTGGTGCTGGGGACTGAACTCGGGGCCTTGTGCTTGCTAGACAAGCACTCTAACCACTGAGGTCAATCCCCAGCACTGAGCTAAATCCCCAGCCCTTTTTAGCTTGATTTTTAAAGTTTCATTTTATTTCATTCTTTTTGCAGTACTAGGGATCAAACCCAGGGTCACTGTACTTAGCTACGTCCCCACCCCTATTTTATTTTGAGAAAGGGTCTTGCGAAGTGACTAAATTGCCCTGTTGGTTTTGAATTTCCTATCTTGCCTCAGCCTCCTGGAGTGCTGGGATTATAGGTATGCACTCTCATGCCTGGCTCTAGTCTGAGGTACTTCCTTTGAATTTTGATTGTATTCCAAATTGTATCTTTGTTTTTCCTTCATCTTTGCTATCTTATTTGCTTTTTGGTACATCGTGTTATAACATACACACATAATTAAAAAATAATGATACTGATGACAAGTGAGAAAGAAAAAGGAGCCGCTGGCATCCAGGACCTGGCTTGATTTTATTTACCAGGCCAGGGTGGATTTGGGAATTGCCCTGTGCTCCTTCCCAGGCTATGGGGTTTCCTGTGGAACATAATCCCATAGAACATCAGTAGCAGACTAACCTTTCTGATTATGATGAAATGAGATAGAAACAACCAAATAAAACATTTTATAACCCTGACTAAGCACAGATAATTGAACAGTGTAACTGTGTAAACCTCAAGATACCAAACATCTCAGTTTACCATATAAGAGATCACTGCTTTTATAGCTATCACTTCATTCTATTCTTACTTTTTTTTATCAATACAACTTATTCAGATACCCAGTTATTATTGGATTTTGCCCTCTCTTCCTGACAGCATCCAATCTAGACAAAGCCTGTCTCCTTATACACCTCCAAACCACCCCATAGGAACACAAACACTACCATAAGACCTTTAAAATATCCTTTTTTAAAACAAATAAAAAACACTGAGATCCTCTTTTCCATGTTGTGTTCTCTCCAGTCTGAGGAGTAACAGATTCAATTACCTGGCAGCAGATAGAAGAGTATTCCTGGTGGTCTTTTGCTGGAGGTAACAGAAATAGGTAACAATAATAATAAGTGCCAATACCAAACTATCATTTTTGTCACCTTTATCTGTAGAAAATGAAACACTCCCCGCCTCTCCTGCCCGCAAGGCCCACAATTCTGTAAGATAAAGTCCCAAATCTGTGGGCTAACGTTCAAAACCAACCACAATTTGACCTTCATGCGTGTCTCCCAGTTATTCACAATAACCCAGTGGGCTTCGCAGAGAGGCCATGAGTGTGTCTCTAAGAGGCACTAATGCCGGATGGTTGGAGTCCTTTTGAGAACCCTGCCTAGGAGCATCCGGGGAGAATCCATAAATGGTTTAATGATGGCATTAATATTCATGGCCACACACAAGCCACAAAATCCAATTTCACTTTAAAAACAAAAGCAGTCATAAACCTCATTCTTCTTGATGAAACGTAAAGTACTCTGTTGTCTGCATTCAGGCCCGCTCCTCCCCCAAGGGTCCTTTTTTTCTTTTTTTCCTTATTAAAATAAAAAGGCCTTTTTAAAAGAGCAAAGAGCTTGGTTTCATTAAAGAAATCACGTGATAAAACAATAGAGGTTGTGAAACGAAGTTCTATTTCCTCAAAAAAAAAAAAAACAAGAAAAATGACACAAGAGGAAAGGCAAAACAAACATAGTATTTTATAAAGAAATATAATACTATCGGAGAAACTGTGCATCAGTGACGAGGTGGCCGAGTGGTTAAGGCGATGGACTGCTAATCCATTGTGCTCTGCACGCGTGGGTTCGAATCCCATCCTCGTCGGTCTGGGCTTCACTAGTGTGGCAGTGAGGTTTTAGCCCATTTCCTGTCTGGAGTGCACCTGTGTTCTACTTTCATTTTATAGAGGCTTAAGGGTTAGGAGATTTACCAGCTGCTCCAAGTTCTGGAGACTGGTACTTGCGCAGGAGCACCGTATTGCACCTCACACGTCTGGGGAGGTTATCTCTCCCCCTTCTCAGATCTCCTCCCCTCACACAAGCTGAACGAAGTCAGAATCATCGGTAGGGTCGCTCGCCCACGGGTCGCCCCAGTGGGTCTCCTGGGTTAAGAGCCATTGGCTACGCTTGACTCAGTGTCGCACTCGGCTTTAGTTGTGGCTCCCTTGCCTTGGCAGAGTTTGTCAAATACCCCTCACCTGTTAAATCCCATGCATATTTCTAGGTCCATAGCTCCTCCGCGAGCTAGTTTCAGATGGCAGCAGGTGCTGCTTTTCAGGAACTCACCTCTGCTTCTGCACCTTGCTCCCCCAACCAGGAGTCTCTGCTTGCTGACAAAATCCTGCTTTGCAGGACATGGATCAGAGCTACCCTTCTCACCGAAAATCCGCAAACGGAAATACTCATTGTATTTTAGTTGAATTAATTTTAATGGAAGAGCTTTCCCAAGCATTTCAGTGCCTATTTCTCCTTTGATCATCTGCTGCTCCTTGCACCTTAATTTTATCACATAGTCCCACAGACTCTCATCTGTTACCTGCTTTCACTGTATAGTACACTATAGTAAGGGGTTGTCTGTACAGAACAGAATGACCATAAAGATGATCCCTCTGAAAAACTTCTCCCCTGTTTCAGTTGTCACTTATATAGATGAGAAAACTAAGGTGCAGAACCCAAACTAATTGGTAAAAACACCTTCATGTAACCAATCGATCCTAATTAGGTAGGTCTATTGGAACCAAGGTGCTTTCCAGTAGTTAGAAACTCTGTGACTGGGATCGCGACTTTAGGCAGGAAAACACTTCTGAAATACATTTTGGTTAAGTGTAAGAAATGTGGTTAAGATAAGAAGTGTGGATTTTGAAGCAGTCTCTGTTTTTGAATTTTACCTGTAGTATATGTGGTCCAGATGTGGTTTACATACTTTGACCTATTTAATCTTGGAAATGAAGGCTCAAGTTAGGGGGACATTCAGACTGGATTGGAAGCCAACATGGAGCCTTCAGGAATTGGATGATACGGTTTGTATAGTGTGCTTTTTCCCCAAGAAAGAATCGGAGCTAGTCAGTGCCACATCTGAGCAGCCCTACCTGCTCCTTTCTCTTCCCTCTACACTTTCCCCTCCATAAGAAGAAGGTAAAAAGAGTAAAAGAAGTATGATTTTTTTATTATCCTTGTCTCTTTAGCTTTGAGCATTTTAAGCATTCAACAGATATTTGTCTTACTTGATTTTTATTTATTTATTTCTTTGAGACAGGGTCTCAAAATCTCAGCTTTCCAAGTGCTGGGATTACAGGCATGCACCATCATACTTTACTATATTTTTGCCTTTTGTAGTGTTTATAAAGGGGGACGGACAATCTTGTCTCAGAGATTTGCCTCTTTTAAAACCAAAAAGCTTGTTTCCCCCTAGTATTAAAGATAAATACACTGAATAGAAAAGATGTAAGCCTCTTGCTTCTTTATTTACAATATAGCCAGAAGCCGATGGTTTCTCTCCACTTGCATCGTGACCAGCGAAGTCTGGGCCTCTTGACTCTGCCTCTGTCCCACCCTGCTCTGCTGCAATCGGTCCTGCACTCAGCAGTCAGTATGATACTGCTGAAAGGGAAGTCAGATGCTGTCACTTACCTGGTCCAAACCTTTCAGCCCTGTCTTTCACTGGGCATAAAAGCCCATGTTATATTGTGGCCTGGATAGACCCCCTGATCTGTCTCCCCAAGGCCTCTTCAACTCCTGCCCTTCACTAGCTCCCCAAGTCACCCTGGCTGCTGGTCATTCTCTGAACAGTAGTACAGCCACAGTCTGACCTCTGGTCCTTTGTTCTTGTTTCTCATTTCCTCTTCCTGGCAATCTTACCAGATATTTACTTTGCCCAAATCCTCACCTTTGCTTAAATATCTTGACTCATATCATCCCTGACTGCTGTTTCCTATCCTCTTCCTGTGTTTGGTTTTCCTACTAGTATCCGTCAGCCTTTTCGGCTCTGTGTTGAACAGGGGTTATGTCCAGGCATGGTTCAGGTGCTTGGGAGACACCACCTTTAAAACAGAAAGGAAACATATAGTTATGCTGCTATTGGTAAATTATTAGTGGTTATGTCTTTAGTACAATATACACAATACCTAAGTCAAAACTGAACAGTTTTTTTT
This sequence comes from Hystrix cristata, assembly GCA_004026905.1. Taxonomy (NCBI): domain Eukaryota; kingdom Metazoa; phylum Chordata; class Mammalia; order Rodentia; family Hystricidae; genus Hystrix; species Hystrix cristata. Next base: position 66,953 of record PVJO010009189.1, read on the forward strand.
TTTTTTTTTTTTTTTTTTTTTTTTTAACGTGCTGGGGACTAAACTTACGGCTCCATGCATGCTAGCCAAGGCTGTGCCCCTGATCTCACCCTCAGCCTGTAAGTAATTTCTAATAATGGAAATTAGTATAATTAATGCTGGCTTTTGTCTGATAACTAATGAACCTGTTTCCTGGAGGCACTGTTTGTATTCTTGTTTTGTTTTGTAACAGGATCTTGTTATATAGTTCAGGCTGGCCTTGAATTCACTATACAGCACAGGCTGCTCTTGAACTGGCAGCAATCGTCCTACCTCAGCCTCCCTAGTGCTGGGATTATAGGCATGCATCACCACGCCTGGCTTCTGAGGAATTGTAAATTAGAAATCCTTTCTGGAGGATGATTAAGAATTTATATCAAAAGTTTTAATAGTACATACACTCTTTAAACCAGAAATTTCCACTGCAGACTGGGGAAGGTGTTGGGCCTCAAAAATCTTATGCTACATATGATGAAACACTATACTGGTCATGTAGGGAGGAGGAAACTTTGCCTGTTCTTAGGAACCAATTCGCCATCGCTGATCTAGAAGAACACTCCTGACCTCCATGTGATGCAACCAACATACCCATCTGGATTCAACTTGTTTAGTCATGATAGCAGCAGTTGGAAATTATTCTTCATGCACAAAATACTGAGATATCGAGGCACACCAAATGTGTTGTTATACACATTGCACTTATGTTTTACTGACTTCCTGTTTGTACACACACACACACAGCACAATCAACTGGGCTCTTTTAGTGGCCTTAATATTTGTGCTCTGCAATTTATGATTGAATGTGAGTTGTTCTCACTCTTTTGATACCAATGAAACCAAAGCAAAAAAGTTAAGATAGAAAAGGAAAGGAAGAATGAGGACCTGTGACATGGGCTCCAGCAGTAATCCAATTCCTCGTACGGACTCGAACTAGAAACGTGGAGTCTGTGCCAGGTGGCTAAGCTGGAGGGAAAAGGGACAGATTTCCCACTGGGTTGGCCTCTAGGATCTGGCCTTAGTCCAGGACTCAGGAGAGTTTGAGAGGATGCAGTTTACAGAACCAATTCTTCTTTTCACAAGGCACAGAAATACCTGAAGCCAGATGCTCAAAACCCAGTCTGTACAGGGCTGGGAAGTTAGCTCCGTGGTTAGAGTACTTGCTTCACAAGCACAAGTCCTTGAGTTCCATCCCCAGCACCAAAAAACAAAAACAGAACAGCAGTGAAAAAAGAAAAACACCCAATCTGCGGAGAATTTGAGATGCCCAAGATATCAGAAACCTAGTTTCAGTTTTGACTTTATCTTTTCACTCCAGCATCAGTTCTCTCAAGGCCCTTGAGATTGGTGTCCTCTTTCTCTCCAAAGGAAAGGAAGAAACAAAAAAAGTTCGAAGAAAATAGGAAACGGTAACGGTTAATATTTTTCTTTCAGTGAGACTAGGTGATCTACTTTTGTAGGAGTCATAAAAAGGGGGGGAGGCCAGCATTTTCAACAGAACAAAATAACCACGAAGGGATTCGAACCCTCAATCTTCTGATCCGAAGTCAGACGCCTTATCCATTAGGCCACGTGGTCCTCAAAAACACTGTTTGCTTTGACATATGAAAAGTATTGTACTGTGTAGCGAACTTTCGGTCCAGGTCTGAATTTGTAAAAAGGGACGTCCCGACCCCTATACCTTTCATTATCGGAGAAATGGAAACTGTAGATGACGAGGGTTATTTGGGACCCCGGAGGTGGGAGGTATGAGAGGTAAGACTGACGATTATTTCGGTCCCGTAGTCTATGGTTACTTCATGGAGAGAAAAGTTGTTTGCTCTGTGGCTTCTGGCAGCAGAAAAACTGTAGTTTAGGGTTCCTAAACGATGCCAAAATATTACGTATAGGCTGCATCGAGGAATATATTTCAAGAAGCTTCTCAGTGTTCCTTCCCCGCGGAGGCTCACCACATCTACGGTCACAAACTCCAGGGGCGCTGGCGTCGGCCGCGCGGTCGCCAAGGAAACCGCAGCCGGAAGGCAATTGTACCATAGCAACGTCAGGGCGTCCGTTCAGCTTGGTTGTCTGCAGACCTCAGGCTCAGCAGGTGTCGCCTCCCACTGTTCTCCAGGCACTTGCCCTGGTTGGTACGATGTGGCATCCAAGCACTTTTCAGTAAGTCCTTGTCTGTTTAAAAAAGAAAAGAATAGGGGTATAAGAGAGGTCCAGGGCCATTACTATATTCCGAGGTTTGCTTATATTGAGAAGCAAAGAAACAGAACAGAAAAAAAATTTTTTTTGACTGTTTTGAATTTTTACAGTGAATTACTGAAACAATACAAAGACAAGAGGCAACAAATCATCCTACGAAAAAACAGTATCTACAGGATTTACAATGCTAGGTAGAGTACTTAATCCCACAACGGGATTTACATCTACAATTGTGTTTTGGATGGCTTTTTGTTGTTCTTTGCTTGTTTTTGAGACATAGTGTCTCTATGTAGTTCAGGTAGACTTCTTTTAAGCCTCTCAGTAAATCTTTATGACCTCGTGCATTTTGTCTGAAGGTAACGTCAGCAGTCTCCAAATGAGCTGTTTTCTCAGTTTTCCTACATCACAGACACTGGAAGCAATGACCTTTCTCGCTCATTTGTGGTAGGACTTTGCCTTTCTGGATAGTAAAACAGTAATTTCTGGAGCCATGGAGAGGCTCTTACACAGCCTTTCTTTCCTTGTTCATGGAATAGCACCTGACAAGTAGTTGGAGAGCAATAAAAAATGTGCTGAATTCTTCGTATACTTATTTTGGAGTTCTACAATCATTTTAAGGTAAATTTAATAAAAAAAAGTTCTATCCTGCAAGAAATTTCAGTACGGACTTCTTGCTTTCTCTTCCTGGATGCAGGAACTATTTGCAATATTCAAATGACACAGGATATCATCTTTGGCTAAACCATCATGCAGAATGGCGGAAGAGGTGAGACGTGTTTGATTTTGGATATATTTTGAAAAGGTTAATGATTGGATTTGGAGTGTGAGAGAAACAATTATATTCTACTCCACTTTTTTTTAAATTGACCACACCTGTTTCAAACTGCCCATTTTTCCTCCTAAGATTTAAAACAGTTGAGCCATGAGTTCGAGGTCAGCCTGGGCTGCACAGTGAGTTCAAGGCCAGCCTGAAGTACATAGTGAGACCTTGTCTCAAAAAAACGAAAAACAAAACAAAACAAAAAAAAAAAAAAAAAAAAAAAAAAAAAAAAAAAAAAAAAAAAAAAAAAAAAAAAGAAAAAGAAGAAAAAGAAAGAAAGGGAAAAAAAGACAGTTGTAGCTGTAAAGAATATATATAGGTACTGCCTATTAGATTCCTAGTTAATCACCTTAACTACTTAGCAAGTAAGGCTTTCTGAATTATCTATCAAAGGAAATAAAACTCCTTTCCTGGGTTCTTTACCTACCCGCCCTCATCCTTGTCACTCAGTTTATTTTGGGCTTTTTTCGGCTTCAGAGTGCAAAGTAGAACTGTGATAACTGGCTGACAAAGATGACACGGCCATTTTGACAACCAGAAGAAATCTGATGTATTGAGAAGACAAATTTATGATACTTAAGTATCCGTAAAATGTACAGACTGTCAACAGTTCATATGTATTTTTTTACTTTAAAAATTATTACTATTTGTTTTTCTAGCTAGGATCTCTCTTCGCAGTTCAGGTTGAAGTTCTTAGAGGACACTTGAAGTCCAGAATTTTTTTTTTCAAATATTTGGACGTACTTTGTTTTTTTAAAGTAAGCTATACGCTTTTACCTCCATAAACCAAGGTAATGTTAAAAGCAAAACATATTAGCAGAGGATGGTTTCGATCCATCGACCTCTGGGTTATGGGCCCAGCACGCTTCCGCTGCGCCACTCTGCTACCCGGAAAGAGACAGTTCTTAAT
>PVJO010009190.1:0-70735 GCA_004026905.1 Hystrix cristata
GACCTGGGCCGGTTCACCCCTCCTTAGGCAACCTGGTGGTCCCCCGCTCCCGGGAGGTCACCATATTGATGCCGAACTTAGTGCGGACACCCGATCGGCATAGCGCACTGCAGCCCAGAACTCCTGGACTCAAGCGATCCTCCCACCTCAGCCTCCCGAGTAGCTGGGACTACAGGCGCGCGCCACCACGCCCGGCGCTCGAATGTGCGGCAGGAGCGTACTAGAGGCTGAGCTGTGCTTGACGTCACCGACTAAGGGGCGGACCGGCCACAGCCTCGGACACGCCCACGCAAAGTCATTGGTCCTGGGGGGCCGTGTGATGTCATCGGGGGCGGGGCTATCGTCCCGCCCTAATAGGTTTAGTGCTCTGCCAGTTCTCCCCGGTCGCCGCTCCCGGCATTTTGCTCCAAACTTTGAGTTCGTGTTCAGCAGTCATTGGTCATTCTGAGCTCAACGCTCATAGTCGCATCCGGAAACGTGGCCAGAGAAGAGGAAACGCAATGGCCAGTTCCCTCGGCCTTCTCTTGCTTCCGCAGGCCTTCGGTCGTCTGGGTTTTGGGGCGAGGTCCCCTCCGAGGGGCCCTCGGCCTCACGTCTTCCGTTGACTGCGCTTCGCGGAGGGAACCCCCCTAGCCGGGGTGCCGGGCTCAGCTTGGGCTGCACCACGCAAGCGGACCTGGGGCGGCCGTCTGCCTGCCCGAGAAAACGCTAGCAAGTGGGTAGACTGGGAGGACGCGTTTGGACTTAACGGCCCGAACGAAGGCTTTTAGGGAAGAAGCTTAGATTAAGAAGGGATAGAGGAAAAGAAAGAAAAAGAAAAAAACCACACTGTAGTAGATCTGCAGCTGCAGACCTTTTATCTGTCCCCACCAGCCGTCTTTCTCCTCTCCTCTTTTTCTCCTAAAAATTACTCTGCGCTACCCTTGCCACCTCCGTCCTTGTAGCAGGAGCAGCTAACATCTCCCACTTAGAGATAAATTTAAGGCCGTTACCATCGATCTCTCAACAACAACAAAAAATCAATCTCTCTCTTTCTCTCGCTCTCTCTCCCCTCCCCTTCCTTCCTCCTCCCTCTCTCACGCTCATTTGGACCTTAAAAAAGCAACCCTCCTTTTACTCTGCCTCTTTCCAAATGAAAAAAGAAATTTAAAAACCTGGGTCCTGAAGAAGGGGCGTCAGTTAAGGAACTTGGATTGCAAGCAACAAGGACTGCTGCGACCCGAAGTACATGAGCTAAAGAAGCCACCGATGGAAGGAAAATGGGACTGGCCGAATTTTAATCGTCCCCAAAGTCCGCTCCCACGCTTTGTTAGACTAATAAAGTTTCACTGAGGCACATGAAGTCCCAGTGAGAGACCACGTTTCCCTTACAACCGAGTGCAGTCCGGTTCGCACCCTGCAGAACGTGAAGGGAGCGCACGTGGGGTGCGCGCTCGCTTTGTTTGCAAACCAGAAGCCTTCGCTTCTGTCCTTTATCCTTTTCCAGCGCTAGGTGGCGCCAGTGCAACCCTCTGCAGTGTCCCGGTTTTAAACCTGAAAATAAGAAGAAAAAAAAATCCTCCCTGAGAAGGGACAGCACCCAGAAGAAAGAAACGAGGGTTCATGGATGAATAGTGGAGAGAAGTCACCCGTGGCATCCTGGGACGTTCCTATCTCCGGACTGTTAAATCCGTAGTAACCTTCGATCCCATTTAAATCACTATGTTTTGTGGCCTCTATTACCATAGCATACTGTAACAGGTGAAGAAAGTTCACAAGAGAAAACTCTGGGCAACCAGAATATAAGAAGAGCAGGACCCAAAAGGTCCAAGTATCTACAGGGCACCCCAGTACGTGAAGCCCCCCCACCCCCATAACAAGAGTCCGATTTTCTAGTTTATGTCCTGAATTCTCTACAGTCTGTATTTACATTCACACCCATTTTTATTATAATTATAGTGTAAGATAAACTTTTATTTTGTCCCTGATTTGTCATTGTACTTTCAGCAGCAGGAAATCTCTTTATTCAATGCCTCACTATGATGGTTCAGATTGAACCACTACTAGTTACACTAACCACCACGTCAGCATTCTGTATATTTTACCTGTATTATTTCATGAATTAGTGATAGACATAATACTGGGTGCTAAGTACTAAGTCACAGTCCCACTCAGTTGTTTGCTTCTTTGTAAGAGTTAAAATAAATTTCCTCCTTGGTAGTGGGGATTGAACCCAGGGCATTTGCATTGAGCTACATCCTCAGCCCCGACTACCACCTTTTTAAAAATTCTGAGACAGGGTCTTCCTAAGTCACTAAATTGCCTGTGATGGGCTTGAATTTGGGGTTCTCATGTCTCGGCTTCCCATAGTGCTAGGATTGCAGGCAAGTTTTCTACTTTTTTTAAATTATTATTTAGTATTTTTTAGAGTCAGAGGTCTCGCTCTTTTGCCCAGCTGTCCCTGAACTCCAGCACTCAAATGAGCTCCTGCCTCAACTTCCTCAAGAAGCTGGACCTGCAGGCAGGTGCCACCGCAGGTGGAAGTTGTTTGCTTCTGAACAGTGCTAAAACAAAACAAAACTAGGCATGTCTGATCATGTGGGATTTTAGCCTTTCACAATGTAACTTGTATTGCTCTGAGAGGGGAGCATGTGAGACCCCAGTGTCCAGGTAGTAAAAAGAATTTACCAATAATCAAGGAATATAGAAAAGTTAAGAGTTTATTGGTACACCTCCAAGAGAGCAGTGTGTGAGTCCAAGGGAGAGAACCAAACCATCAGGCTGAAAGGCTGAGATTTTGTTGTTGTTGCGAGACAGGGTTGCTATATAGTTCAGGCTGGCCTTGAACTCACTATGTAGTCTAGTCTGGCCTCGAACTGGCAGGGATCCTGCTGCCTCGGTGGAGGGCTGAGATTTCTATATTTGATTTTAAGAGGAGGGGGCCTGGAAACATCATCCCAGAAACACTTCGACCAGGTCATGGTGGTTCTATTGTTCGTCGTCTCCATTCTAGGGATAGCCAGGTGTTGTTTCAAGACTGACATTATGTTTTTGTTGGACAGGGTCTACTGCCCTTTTGTTGCTAGAAACAGTCCTTCTGGGGTAAGACTGACAAATGTGTAGGGCTTGACTAATGTTAGTGGTCAAGGGGATCAGAACAAATGTATGTCTGCACTTGAAAGGGATTTTTGCTATTAAATTGGAATGGGGAAGAGATGGTATTCTTATAGACATGAGCAAGAGGTGAGATCACCTCTTGATGTATGTACAGTTTTCGTGCATAGCTTACAAGGTGGGTAATTAATGTCCTACTACAGACTAACCACTCTGCTGCTATGTGGCCTTCAAAGAAACGGTGGTAAAATAACCACAATTCCCCACATGTGTGATGGTAATGGGGGCCCTCAACTTTAATAAAACGTCTCAATCTGTCGCAAACTCCACACCACGGGGCTTGAGACATTCACAAATTAGCCCTTGGTGGCACACCTACCAGGAAGGGGTCCAAGGAAAGCGCCCCGTGCCCGGGCTGGGGAAGGTCTGTATCCCAGCAGGGTCTGGGCCACGAGGGCGGCGCCCAGGACAAAGCGAAGCTGGACACGGACCGCACGGGTCCCCACGGCTGGGACCGGCCAACACCGGGGAGGAGGCCTGGCCCGCCAAGCAAACCCACAGGGATCACGGGGGCGGGGGAAGGACGCATGAAAGGGGCGCGCCCTGGGGCTGCTGGCAGCCAGCACCCCGCCCCCACGCAACACGGAGGAAGAGCCGGGCCCCAAACACCATCTGCCGGAATCTCAGCGGAAGCGGCGGGATGTGGGTGGGAAAGGCGGGGCCACCCGCGGAGGCGGGGCCGCGGCGCTGGGAGGGGCGGGGCCGCCGGCGGATGGGGCGGGGCCGAGACGCTGGGGCGGGGCCACCGGCGGATGGGCGTGGGGCCGAGGCGCTGGGAGGGGCGGGGCGCGGGGATGGGGCGGGGCCCTCCGGAGAGGCGTCCGGGTGGGCGGAGGCACGGCTGACAGGTGACCCGGGCTGACTTCTGTCCCCTGCACGGCGGCTCAGCCCTGACCCGCGCCCGCCTAGGAAGCCTCTTCCCCACCCAGGACAGGCTGCCTGTTCTCCGTCGCTCCCCACCGAGGGGTCGCCTGGTGCTGCCCGGGGATTTTCTCTAGGGCTGGTTATTTGCGTTTCAAGGATCTGGCCTTGTGGGCCTACCCCGGCTCCGGTACACTTAATAAATGAGCTGTGAATTGACTAGAATTACACTTTGCCATAAAACATGGAGTTTTTTTTTCCTTGAATACGCCCTGTTTGGAAGAAGAGTCTCTTACGTGGTTAACACACAATAGCTCATCAATCCAGGAACTAATTCTTGTGGCAAGTTTTAACTCTGGGAATAAATCCGGCACTTTAACTGTCGCTTATCCTTATCCGATGTTACACTTGGAGGCCTATAAATTTACATGGAATTTGCGGGGCCTATTTTTTTTCTTTTTGAATCTATTTTAACTTCCATCTGAGAGTTCTGGGGAAATGTTTTAGCGTTTTACAATTTAGTAGAACTCCATTCTATAGCATGACTATTTATTATATTGAGTCTGATCTGACTTCTAATAAATCACATCCCCAAACCAAAACTTCATACATTAAAATTCCAATATTTAACAGAATTTATCGAGGGCATCAATTCTATCTCTTCACACCAGTGTGGCAGGAGCACTCTGCTCTACTTATTTATTTTAAAATCATTAGAACGTTCCCATTTTCATCAGCTAACGCGTGAAGGTTTTCTTTGTTTGAAGTATGTTCCTTAGTCTCTGTGGATTTAGGCTAATGTCATAGTCAGCCAGAATAATTGGCAAGTTAGTTTGCTTTTCTTGAATTTCTATTCTCAAGTGTAATTATTTGCCATGGTTAATATATTTGAACAGCCTAGATTTGGGTAGGAAAACAAATTTTTAATTGTATATTACTTTCACTAAAATGGGTAGATTTAAGCGGGGCGTGGAGGTGTAGGCCTGTAAACCCAGCACTCCGGGAAGCTGAAGCAGGAAGATTGGAAGTTCAGCCTGGGCAATTTACAGAGACCCTGTATCAAAATAAAAAATAAGAAAAGGTCTGGGGATGTAGCTCACTGTGAAGGCCCTGGATTCAATACCCAGTAAAGCAGAGAGAGAGGAGAGAAATAGACAAAGAGAGAGCAGGCAGGGGGAAGAAAAATAATATTCCTTGCCTAACACATGCGCTCACCCAACAAATAAATACAGATACTCCTCATTTAACGACTTACCTGTTTAACGACCATTCGGATTTATGACCCCAGTCCAAACTTTTCATACTTACCACCTACAACTCAGACTTACAACCTGTCTTTTTCGTCGTCGTACAGTTTTGTACATCTTGTTGATAGAGCCTCAGTGTCTTTTTTTGTACAGTACACCTTCTTTATATAGTACTGTAATTTTGGGGGAGGGTGCTGGGGATCGAACTCAGGGCCTTGTGCTTGCTAGGCAAGCGCTCTACGGCTGAGCTGACTCTCCAGCCCCCATACTGTAATTTTTGCTGATTGTACTATACACTATAGTGCCGTGGTTTTATATTCTGTTACACATTACAGTACTGCATGTAAGACTTATACAAATAAAACCAAAGTCATCAAGTTAGAGTTTCTTATGACCATTTCTTTGTTCTGAATATTGTAATATACACACTATATACAATTCCTCATTTAGCAACGGATTCATTTAACAACCTAGTCGCAGTAACCTCACTCTATTAACAAGGAGTGTCTGTCGCCTATTCCATTGTAGGCACAATCACTAAGCACGTTGTGCAAATAAACACGGCATGAAAAGACAAACGTCTTCAAAATATATATTACTTCTATAATGTCTGGTACGGGGGCAAATAAGCTACCTGACATTTTTCAGATGTTGAGGCAAAGTTTGAGGTTGCTCGTTTTGCTTCAATATCCAGAATATATATGGTTTGCCTGTTCTGCTGCAGAAGGGAGTGATCTGGAGCAGGGTCTTACGAGACCTGCTGCTCACATATGATGCAGGTGGGTCAACTGCACCAAAGGGCCAGAAAAACGTATCAGTGCACTCTTTTTATTGGGCTCACTTCTAAGGATTACTTGCTTCCAACAGCTCCTCAGGTGATAATAAAACTGATTCATTTGGAGGTAAATAGATTCTCAGATATAACCAAACTCTTTAGAAGTGATGTGACCTTTGAAACTTTTTGATGTGTAGAAATCTCTCATATCATATGGGTGGCACATATTTTCTCAAGGGTTATATATACACTTCCCAACCACGGGAAACAACTGAACAATTAATTATCACTGTTATTCTTGGCTTTGTGTTGGTTTTACGTGTTTAATTTTTGTCTTACACTCCCGGCTAGTAAGCTCCTTTACTACACATTTTATGTCCTTCTGTCCTCCAAGGTGTTTACTGCAGAGGCAGACAGAGCAGGGCTCCATTAATGACACTTCACTGTCAAGGATATTTAGCATTTCCATTGGTTGAGTCAAGCAAGTTCGTGGTTCTGCAGTAGCTTCTTTAGTAGTGTTTTAGTTTCACTGGTCTCTTGCAATGACCTGCAGAAGCTTCTTCATTAATGAGCCAAAACTGTCCATTCAAAACACAGCTTCCTGCAGTATCAACTGTGGGATCAATGTGACCCTGAAGAATTCATGGAAGCTGCTAAGATTCCAGGAAAGGGCATGTGAGGAAATACAGGAATAGAGAGTTTATTGACCTGCTAAAGATCATATCTGGATTGCAGCTGTTTTTCAGTCATGATCATTGATGGGCCCTTTCTGTAGCATCACTATATAGTAAGATATCCTGGATTTTCTGGATAATTTTCATCCCTGCTTTTTCTTTTTTTTTTTTTTTTGTGGTGCCGGGGATCAAACTCAGGCCCTTGTGCTTGCAAGGCAAGCACTCTAATCACTGAGCTAAATCCCCAGCCCCCCTGCTTTTTCTGACATGTGAGAAATCAATATTGCCTGAATCCAGCTGACGAGATGATGTGTTGGTGGCTGCTGTATTTTATTTTAAAGGTTGTTGGAGAACATGTGTTCTTAAAAAAAAAAATCATCTTCATTGAATTATTTTGGTAATATAATGTCTAATATAGATATCCCTCGTTTAATGACCTGTTTAAGAACTATTTGGACTTCCAACTCATCTTTTTTTTTTTGCATGTGTGTAGTTCTGTACATCTTGTTATTGAGCTTCAGTGTCTTTTTTGCACATACACCTTATTTGTGCAGTACTGTAATGTTTGCTCATTGTACTGTATAGTACAACACTGTAGTTTTATGTTCTGTTATACATTTCAGTACTGCATATGAGAGTTATACAAATAAAAGCAAAGTCATCAAGTTGGAGTTTCGTCTGAACATTTCTTTGTTCTGAATATTGTAAGGTACATACTATACACAAACACTCATTTATTAGTTGATTCGATTAATGAGCTATTTGCACTAAGATAACTCAGTTGTTAGCAACTGGTGCTGGGGATCGAATTCAGGGCCTTGTGCTTGCAAGGCAAGCACTCTAACCACTGAGCTAAATCCCCAGCCCTTAACTCAGTTGTTAAATGAGGAGTATTTGTGTGGAGTATCTGTCATGTGGTAGGTGCCCCAATGTGTTAACTTTAGGGATAGCTTACGTTTCAAGAATAATTCACCACGGACCCCAGGTAAAGCATGTAATTTCTGAGCAGAGGAGTGATGGGAAATGTGTCTAATCTTCCTTGATCTTAACCTGGGTAACTTGAAAATTCCAGGGCATTCCCTCTATGGAGGTGGCAAGGAAACTAGTATCTTTCTCTGGACCGCTTCCCCTCCACCTGTGATCTGCTAGAAGGATATTGCTCCTGTAAATACCCTTCTGAGTTTCAGATGGCAAAGTAGTTTCATTTCTTTTATTTTCAAGGGGGAATTTTCAGCTCGTGTGTGAGAGAGAGAGAGAGAGAGAGAGAGAGAGAGTGTGTGTGTGTGTGTGTGTGTGTGTGTGTGTGGTTTAGATAACTTTTAATATTACTTTGTTTCAATTTCATAATGTGATGGTTGAATATATCAGCTTGCTGGGGATGCTTTATAAATACATTATGTTATCACAACTCACACTGTTAATAATTAAGAATATATTACATTACACTGCGGTTTCTGTGTATGACTTTTTATGACCAAAGGGATATTCATGCTTTCCTCAGGGATTGCTTTTAGGCCTAATGCACCCTGCAAGCAGCTCTATTAATACAAAGAATGCTGAAGGCACAGGCTGCTGTGTCTGCTCGGCTACCCCACCCCAACGGTGATAAAGCTCTAATTCATTTTGTGGTAAAGCTCATTTCTCAAAAGGGAGTATAACCTGGGATGTGGCAAGAAATAAAGGAAAAAGATCACCGCATACAAATTATGATGTTCTGTTAAAGGAGAGAATCTACAGTCACAATGATATATGCATAAATGATGTTCCATATTTATTACAGAAGAATATTTGTATGGTAATTTGCATAAGACAGACACATATAAATTGTGAGTTATGACGTATTACCATTTTCAAAACTATTGTTAATGTTTTTTACATTAATATAAGAATAATATGAACTAGGAGAGTGATTTATCCCCTTTTGATTATAACATTTATTAAAATAGTAAGTGCCTTTGTGCATTCATTCATATAAACCCAAAAGATCAAAAGCAGAGATAAACTGTGTACTAACATTTGTTGCCTCATTCAAAATAGCCAACAGGTGGAAGCAACTCAATTGTGCACCAACAAATGAATGGATAAACAAAATGTGAACTGTAGAACATCATCCAGTCATAAGGGAAAATGAAATTCTGACACATGGTACAATGTGGATGAATTTTGAAAACGTGTAGTGAAATAAGCCAGCCATAAGAAATAGCTACTGTTTAATCTTATTTATAGGAGATATCTAGAATAGGCAAATATTTAGAGACAGAAAGTAGATAGAGGTTGGGGGAGGTGGGAAATTATTGTTTAATGGGTGTAGAGTTTCTGTTTAGGGCTATGAAAAAATTTTGGAAATAGTAGTGGAATTGAGTAGTTGCCCTTGAATTGTCCAACTGAATTGTACACTTGAAAATGACTTAAAAGGGGGCTGGGGATTTAGCTCAGTGGCCAGAGTGCTTGCCTTGTAAGCGTAAGGCCCTGAGTTCAATCCCCAGCATCAAAAAAAAGAAAAAGAAAAAAAAGAAAATGACTTAAAAGTTATATAAATATCCATCGATCTAAGTGTCTGTCCATCCATCCAAACACCACAGCCTGGATTATAATAATATATAACTGTTGACATCGGGCAGACTGATCTTTCTCCCTTTTCTTTTTGAAAACTGTTTTAGTTAATCTAGTTCTATTGCTTTTCCATATATATTTTATAATCTTGTCTATAGTTACAAAAAATATCTTGCTGGGATTTTATTCAGAATTGCTTTAATCATAGAGAAAGTTGGCATCTTTGCCAGATGTGGTGGCGCATGCCTGTAGTCTCAGCACTTGGGAGGCTGAGGCAGGAGGATTGCTGCAAGTTTGAGGCCAGCCTGAGCTACATGGTAAGACCCTGTCTCAAAATGATGACGACGACAACAACAACAACAACAACAACCACCACCAAGAAAGAAAGAAAGAAAGAAAACTGCCATCTTTACCATGTTGAATCTTCCCATCCACAAACATGGCCATGTTGCCATATATTTAGATATTCTTTGATTTCGTGTTTCCAATGGACTCTTTTTAAATATTCTTTTCACTGCTAAGACTTTCTATTTCTTTCTGAGACTTTATATATATATATTTTTGGGGGGGTGCTGGGGATCGAACTCAGGGCCTTGTGCTTGCTAGGCAAGTGCTCTAACACTGGCGCTAAATTCCCAGCCCCTGAGACTTTATATTTCTTTCAGTCGTTTCAAGTGTGTTCATAATTACTCACTACAGCATTTTTGTGTTGGCTGCTGTAAGATCTTTGTTGGATAGTCTAATATCTCTTTCATCTCAATGTGGGCATTTACTGTCTTTTCTTTCCATTCAGTTTGACAGCTTGCTATGATGAGTGATTCTGTTATTGTTGAGATCTGAGTATGGATGTTGTTCAACCTTCTGTTTTTAGCAGGCTTCTTCTAACACAAGGCAACACCTCCTCGTTACCGCCAGGTAGGAACGGAAGTCCAGGTTCCCCTCTTGGCTTCTGTTGCGACTCCGAGGGTGGATCCTTGTTATTGCGTATGGGGGGAGCTGTTTCCCCACTTACGCAGCCAGCCATATCTCTCTAACGAAAAAGGTAGTTATGCCCCCTAAGAGATGGCGGAAGAGGGAGGAGGGAGGAGAGAGAAAGGATGTAAAAAGAATTAAGATGTGTTATGTACAGATACCAACTCCCCATGATGAATGTAATCATGTGTTGCAAACATGTACTAATAAAAGTAAAAATTTTAAAAAAGAGTAGTCGTGTCTTGTTATTGTTTCCCACTTTTTTTTTTCTCTTTTTGTGCTGGGATTTATAGGTTTGAACCACCACACCCAGCTCCACGTGGTTTTAATTGGCACCATGACACAAATTATGGTGGTGTTGGAGGTGAAAGGATAAAGGAGGTGGGGAATGGTTTTCCTACACACAACATTCCTGATGCCAAATGTTTGAGGGTTACCCTCACATTAGGCAATTCTACAAGTCTGAATCCCACTTGGCGGTTCTAAAACTCAGTAGGCACAGTAACTACCCCGAGTTAGTGCAGACCCACAGGCTAAGGGTCCAGTTCCCTAAGACTCTTCCCCGCTTCCTTCTGACTAAGTGGCTACAGATCAGGGCCTCCCTGACTCCCTCCTTGGGTTCGATAATTTGCTGGAACAGTTCACAGAACTGAGGGAAGAACTTCACCTTCTGTTTTCACTTTATTACAAAGAATACAAGTCAAGAATAACCACATGGAAGAGATGCATAGGGCAGTGTGGGGGTCAGGGGTGCACAGAGCTGCCCTGTCCTTTCTGGGGATACCAGCCTTCCATGATCTTGATGTCTTCACCACCAGGAAGCTCTCCAGACATTTGGGGCATTTATGGAGGCTCCACTCTGTAAGCAGGATTGATTCAATCACTGACCATTGGTGACCAGACCCCCACAGCCTCTCCTCCACCCTCCCCTGAGGCCTGGGGATGAAGCCCAAGGCGCAGCCCCCTCCTCAGCTTTCCTCTGACAACCCATCCCCCTCCTCCTCAGGCACCGCTTTAGCACATTCCGCAGGTTGAAAGGGGTTTACTATGAATAACAAAGAATGTTCTTATCCCTATCTCTCACTAGGGGCGTTCCAAGGGTTTCAGAAGCTCTGCACCAGGAACCAGGGGCAAAATCCCACACATATTTCTTACTGCATCACGTTATCACAGGGTGTAATGGTGTGAGAGGGGGCTGGCCTCCTCCTCTAGCACCACAGGATGGGGGGAGAGAGGAGAGAAAGAGGGAGGGAGAGGGAGGGAGAGGAGTGACTCTTACTGCCAGGCTGGGCCGCGGTCCAGGTCCTCTCGTGGACGCTGTTGGAGTGGGGCCCATCATCACGAGGGTGATGAAAGTCTCTGTCCATACTCAACCCGCTTCGGGAGCAGCAGGCTGGGTCACCTGGAAGCCTGGGTCCCCACCTGGCCTTTGCTACCACAGGTAGACGCGGGGCCTCCGATTTTTCTTTGGAGTTTCGCTGGAGTAAAGTGGTTATTTTCTAAAAGTTTTCTGTCTTCCTAGATGGCCTCTTTCCTTGAACTTTGGCTAAAGAGAGCAGGGTTTTCTCGAGTGTTTTTATTTTTTAAAATTCTTTTGGCATTTCCAGATTGCCAGCTCAGTTCCAAATCTGACCCGGCGAACTCATCCCTGTGCCATAGCTAGTCTACCTCTTTCTTTCCACCTTTCTGTCTTCTTCTGCTTGTCTTCTGGTTTGGTTTTTTGTTTGTTTATTTATTTTTTGTTGTTGTTTCTGTGAGCTAGGGTCCGGAGTGGCTTTGAATTTGCAATCCCCTGCTTTAGCCTCCCAGTAGCAGGGAATACAGGGGTGCACCACCACACCCAGCTATGCTAGTTTTATACCTAATGGCTAGACTTTTAGTTGTACCCCGAAGGAAGAAATGGAGGGGGGAAAAATGCCTATTCCATCTGCCTGTAGACAGTTGTATTCATTTGTATGATTATCTTCTGCTTAGTGTAAGTGATACTGACTGAAAATCTGACAGGGATTCTGTGACGTCCCTTTCTCCTCCCACATTAAGAAAACTACTATCACATGAAGGACTGCATTAAATTATTCTAAGAGCTTTATAAAGCAATTTGGGGATAGGGCAAAAAGCTAGGTCACAGACTTGTTTGCTGCCCTTTATAAATTGAATTAGACTTTTCAATAGTCCACTCCTATTCCCTCTGGTTCTGTGGTGGTTTTATGATACAATAGGGATGGAAGTGTATGACTATATATTGTTATCTTAGCTATATATTATGATTCTCTTGAAGTGTTAAAAGTCTGCGACTTTGATGTTTTTACTTTATTTGATTGTTAAACTTTTTGTTCTCCCTGCAGAGTACTTTTCCTTGACACACTTTTTAAAGCTGTGACTTCTGTGTATATGTAACAGAACCCTATACTAGAGTTTGCTTTAGGACAAAGAAAGGTAACTGCACTTAAAGTTACAGTGTGTCGCAGGGTAAATGAACATAGAGGTATGGTGAGTTGCAAGAGACTCAAGGGTTGGTTTGCAAACAGACCCAGGGAAGGAGCTGGAACTGTGGGAATTGTCTCTCTATGCATCTACTTCTTTCTTTTCCTCCAGAAAGCTAACCTCTGCTGCCACCAAATATTCAAAGAATAGGCTGTGACATGGTCCCTCAATAGTAGAATGCAGATACACTGAGAAGAAGTAGACTAGCATGGTCTTTCTTCGGATATAATTCTAAATTTTCAGGAATAAGAATTTGACTAGCCAGTTGGGATAATGAATTTACCTGTGGTCCAGTTGCAATGGCCAGAGATATATGCATTGGGGAACTGCATGGAAAGTCCAGGGCTACTAGGAGTCCACTCCTCTATGCTGTGGATGGCGTGGCAATGGCTAAAGACACTGAAGGGTGTCAGACACTGGGGCACTTATTCTACTCCTAGAATCTCTGATATACCATTAAAGATTTATCTATATCAAAATTATAATAAGTTTCCAGGTCAACCTTTTTACATAACCAAGGTTACTACTATGTAAATATATTGAATTCATGAGTTTTGTTTTTTTTTTTCCTTTTTGCAGTGTTGAAAAGATGTAACAGGTAGCAGCAGAAAGACCAATTTTTACATTTGGAAATAGTGTGGCCTTAGAACCTGTTCAGATTCTAGCATTAGAGTCTTTTCTGGCTCTAGTCTAGTTAACTTGTGTTTTAGTTACTTTTCTCTCGTTGTTGGGACAGAATACTCGACACCCAAAGTTAGGGGAAGAAAGGTTTATTAGCTCACAGTCTGCAGAGGTTTCAGTCTATAGTCCGCTGGGTCTGAGGCGGCGGGGCTGGCGTGCAGGCCTGCGGCCGCTGCAAAAGTAAAGTGAGGAAAATGCAAGGAATGTATGCAAATCAGCAATGCAAACAAGCGGCTAGTTAAGCTTCTTCCTGTATCTAGGCTACCTGCCCCCAGGGCAGCCCACACTCTAGATCCAGCTATCTCTTACCACATGAGGCTTTGGGGGGACATCTAGACACAAACCATAACAACTTGGAAACCCCACAGACGGGGTCACTGATCTCCACAGAGCGGAGAAGACTGGGAACCATTGCTCTACTTCACCAGACTGGGTCGCAACTCCATCAACCCAGGTGTAAGAAATTGTAAGGTTATCTCTAAAGCTGGTCTTTAGCTCAGCAGGTTCATGTGACTTGACTGTTATTTGGGGGCATGTAATCCAGTAGGTGTCTTTCTGAGTCTATTGGAATATAAATCTTTCTTCCTTGAAATGGAAATAAACCCATAAATTGTGCCGGGAGAAGCTGTTGTTAAATTGGGTATAGTGTAATATTTACCTAGGATTTTACAATCATTTCCACACTCATAAATCTTGGTCACTGTGCTCAAAACTGTATCTTGGAGCAGGATCTACCCCAGATAATTATACCCTGGTGATTCAAAGGTTCTGATCCGGGGGCTGGGGATTTAGCTCAGTGGTTAGAGTGTTTGCCTTGCAAGCACAAGGCCCTGAGTTCGATCCCCAGCACCAAAAAAAAAAAACAAAAAAAAGGTTCTGATCCGCATGAGAGCTGCTCCGCTGTTTGTTCTGGGCACACACACTATGTACACTTATAAAGCAACATGTAAAAAAGTCACAGAGCAGGAAATTTCCTACCAGTCTACCTAGGTATGATTTTTTTTGGTACTAGGGAATGAACCCAGGACCTTCACAGTGAGCTACATTCCCAGAGCTTCTTAAATTTTGAGACAAGGTCTCACTAAATTGCTAAATTGCCCAGGCTTGGTGCAAATTTGTGATCCTCCAGGATTAGGGCGGCACCAAACCAATCAGTGGACTGATTTAGTAATCACATGCCCTTAATCCCAGCATCACACACTCTAGATCCAGCCACCTCTGAAAAAGCCCCACCTATGACCGCATGAGGCTTTGGGGGGACATCTAAACACAAACCATAACATCCAGGCTGGCCTTGAACTCACAGAAATCCTCCTGCCTCAGTCTCTTGAGTGCTGGGATTACAGGCACGCACCACTGCGCCCAGGCTCTACCTTGTTTTACCACCAAACTAGTCATTAGAAGTATTCCTTTAAGAAGTTGACCCTCTAACCAGGAAGTTATGAAGTAAGGCAGATAAAGTACAAAATACTGTACTATGCTACAGGCAAAAATGTAATGGAAGCCAGGTATGGTGGTGCATGCCTGTAATCCCAGCAATCGGGAGGCTGGGGCAGGAGGATCACCATGAGTTTGAGGCCAGCCTGGGCTATATAGTGAGTCCAAGGCCAGCCTGGACTACATGGCAGGACCCTGTCTCAGAAAAAAGGTAATGGAGCTATGTGATGCCTTCAATTAGTAACTCTGTTTAGTACTGATGTGATCCATTCACCAACTACAAGTCAGTGTTTTGCTTATATGCCATTTTGTTCATTTAATATCTGTAGGGAAGAACAAAAACAAATCCAAAAGATAAAATCTGTAAGTTAGAAAATTTTAAACTGGAGTTTCTATAAAAGCAGGATGGGGCTAGGGATTTATCTCAGTGGTTAGAGTGCTTGCCTAGCAAGGCCCTGAGTTCAATCCCTGGCACACACACACACACACACACACACACATACCAAAAGCAGGACAAAAATTTTAGTTCTCAAATCTTTGGTGTCCTTTAAGAGTCCCCACACAGAAGGCTGTGGGCACCAGGACACAACTATGCAGTGTGTTGCTGTACCTAACAGCACAACTGATCACCAAGAGCAAGAGTGCAGGCCTAACAACAGGACCTGCAAAGCCAAAGAGCACTGTTGCTTTACGACTTAATTACAGTTTGGATGCTCAGGCAGTGAAACTCAGAATAACTCAGCTTCTCTGTTCTTAAAAAACAAAACTCAAGTGCAATGGCATTGTAAACTCTTTATTAGTTTAGGCCGAAATAATCTTGATGTAGTTTTAAAAATACTCTTCTGATATAAAGTGAGATTTCTGAGGTTATTTGCTTCTTCCTAGAGGATATTTTGGATATCTCCATGATAGGAAATACCTCTCATTCCGACAGTCTTACTGATTCAGATGGCTGATGTAAAAATAGTGTGTTCACAAGCTACCGTGAGAGGAAATGGAACAAATTGGAAATGATGGTGAGTCTAGAATTGTTCTTATCTATTTTCAAATGATTTCCTAATTGGAAAAGTCATACAATTATATGTTCAATTGGTACAATGTTAGTATATTATTTTATTTTTGCTTCTAGCAAATTTGGGATTAAAACTAAAAAGAGGGGCACTTACACATAGTGATGGGTAGCCCAAATGGACAAGCATCCACGAGCAAGTTTTAGAGTTTATGAGCTTCATTATACTATTGCTGCCAAGTATACTGTTTTACTTTCTCTTCATTTATTGGTACTACTCGATACCATTCTGTTAATAATTTATTAATTTTAGCTATACGTTTTAAAAATATCTTTCTGGCCAGGTAGGGTGGCACAGGCCTGTAATCCTGGCACTCTGGAGACTGAGGCAAGATTGTGGCGAGTACTGAACTACATAGCAAGACACTGCCTCAAAAAAAGAAAAACTCTTTTTGCAAGAATCTCAGAAAGATTTATGCTTTTGTCCATATAGGCCTAATGTCTTATTAGGTTCTACTGGTGGTTAAAGTACTATTGCATCACATTCTTCAAAAAGTGTATTTGGGAGTGCCATATGTATCTTGAGAATGAAAGATAACAAATAAATAGAATTCAGAATTTCCATAGATGCTTATCCATAGCCCTCTTTCTTTTTCTTTTTTACTTGCAGTATGAGGACTGAACCCAGGGTCTTTTCACTGAGCTACATTCTGACTCTTTTTTATTTGGAGACATGGTCTTCCTAAATCACCAAATTGCCCAGATTGGATTTGAATTTACAATCCTATTGCCTTAGTACCCAAGAGTGCTGAGATTATAGGTGTGTGTCACCACATCCGGTTTTTAACTTTTATTAATTTTGAAACAGATTCTTACTAAATTGCCAGGCTTGACTTGAAATTTGAGATCCTCCTGCCTCAGCCTCCTGAGTAGCTGGGATTATAGGCAAGAGCTACTACCTTGGGCCAGAATTCATAGCATTTTGAATGTGAAAGGAATTTAGCAATTAGTTCAGCCATGCTAATCTGACCTGCATATTAGGATCACTCTCGGACAAAATACTGGTGGGTAGGCTCTTCACCCCAGATATTTTGACTTAATTGATCTTAGATGTAGCCTAAATATTTTTGTGGTTTTAAAAGTGCCCCAGGTCATTCTAATGTGCATCCAGGCTGAAAACCCACTAATGCAATCCAGCTTCCTAAATTCACACATAAACACAATTCAGTAACATAGAGAAAAGCAGGAAAACAGCATCACGTTTGGATAAAAAAAAAATCTTCATTTGAATGTTTTCTTTACCATTTATTGACCTTAGGGAAGTTATTTACCCTTTCAGTAGCCCATGTCCTTCTAGTATAAAGGGGGAATAATTACATGTCTGGCCCTACTCCAGTAGGAGAGATGTCTCCTTTGAGGAACAGAGATGTTGATGATCAATGAGGACAAATAATTTATCCAACCTTGGCAAACCAAAAAGTTTGGGAAATAAGGATGTAAACTAGCTCTTTCCATACACTCCTGGCATTTAATCACGTTGCTTTACTGTTTGCTGTCTAAAGCAATTAACTACTAATTAGTAAAATATCAACTCTAATTCTAAATTTTGTTTTTTCCTTGATCACTCCCACTTTTAATATAGCTAAAAAGGAAAGTCTTCATACTCCAGTGTAATTATCGACGTTTTCAATGGGATACACCTTTTTTAACAGTCAAAGAGAACTAGAAGGCAGATCCTTCTTTGCTGATATAGGGAGAGGATGAGGGAGTAAACTATCATTTTTGTTCCCATAGAGTCCTTTTCAAAATTTGAAAATATTTGCAACCAGTTGTGGTGGCACATGCCTGTAATCCCAGCACTCTGGGAGGTTGAGGCAGGAGGATCACAAATTCAAACTCAGCCTGAGCAATTTAGTGAGACCCTGTCTCAAAATAAAAAATAAAAAGGGCTGGGGAAATAGTTCAGTGTGAAGGCACTGTGTTCAATCCCCAATACCACACTCTCCAGTCATTTATTAAAGGTACCAATAATATTTACAAATGAAAATGATTTGAAACTTTATTATAACATATACCAAGAATTATGCTAGGCACTAAGGATTCAAAAATGAAAAGGACAGGAGTATTTTGCTTTCCAATGCTCCCTACTCGTGGAGTAGCTATCTATCATCTCCCTTTCCCCCTTTTTCCCCACTTCTAAATAAATTGTCCTCTAAATAAATTGTCTTCTCTTAATTTAAACTCGGTTTCTTTAATTCTTTACTGTAGATGGGTTTACAATCGCCAGGAAGTGTATTTTCTAACTGCACAGTAGCTCACAGTCCACCTCCAGATGTAACACTTTGGTGCGTCCACTGGAAAAATGAAAAGGCCGAGCTGGTTGTGGGGGCACATACCTGTGAACCCTGCACTAGGGAAGCTGAGGCAGCAGGATCGCCGGGAGTTCAAGCCCAGCCTGTCTCAAAAAAAAAAAAGAAAAAAAAAGAATTTTCCTAAAAATATGCTTTATTGGTTTCATTTTTTTATTTTACAGTGCTAAGGATTGAATCCAGGGCCTCACACATTTTAGGTAAGCACTCTACCACTGAGTTACCTTCTCAGCCTTTTACATTAAAAAACGTTTGTTTTCTTAAATTTGAGACAGGGACTCGCTAAAATGCTCAGGCTGGCCAATCCTGCTTGAGATTCCCAAGTAGCTGAGATTACGGGCATGTGGCACTAACACTCAGTTTACAGCTTTTGTATTTGTTTTCCCTGAGACAGGGGCTCCTTATGTAGTCCAGGCAGGCCTGGCAGCGATCCTCCTGCCTCAACCCCTCAGTGCTCAGATGCGTGCACCACCACATCCGACCTATTAATTGCATTTTCAAAACAAAGTCTATGCTATTTTTTACAAATTTTATTATTTTTTACTTTTTAATTTTTTTTTTTTTTTTGTGGTGCCAGGGATCGAACTCAGGCCCTTGTGCTTGCAAGGCAAGCACTCTAATCACTGAGCTAAATCCCCAGCCCCTACTTTTTAAATTTTTTATTTTTTACTTTTTTACAAATTTTAAACTCAGGCAGATCATACACATATTATATGTGGGTATTGAAGAGATTAGAAATTATGAAACAATGTTTTCTAAAGAAGCTTGATTACAAGTTGGAGAGATTTCTTACAGGCTTTGAGTTTAAAAGTACGGATGGTCTGTACGTATAGTTTCTTTTGTTTTCTTCTTCGTCTTTTTTTTTTTTTTTTTTTTTTTTTTTTAAACTTCTGGGGATTAGAATCCAGGGTCTTTGCACTGAAAACCACCGCCCTCTGTTTTAAAATTTTGAGACTGTCTCCCTGAATTGCCAAGGCTGGGCCCAAATTTGCGACCCTCCTGCCTCAACGTCCCAGAGTGCTGGGATTACAGGCGTTTGCCACCACGCCCAGAAATTAAATTGCCAAATAAAAATGTTAGCAAATGCTGTTGTAGCACCTTCCTTTTTTTTTTTTAATTTTCTATTCATTTTATGCTATTTAAGCCCTCATTTTACTTTAAATCTAGCTTTATCACCACTTGGTACAAAAAGATTTTCTAAATCATTCACATTGTTGCTTGTTAATCCTCAAGTGGGGTGGAGCAAGCAAGGTCGGTTTACACAGGAGATAAACTCGGCAAGGTTAAGAGGCCAGACCCGGGCTGTCGAAGTAGACTTTTAGATTCGAAATCCTACTTAAAATCGTCCCGTCAAGGTTTCCCAAGGTTAATAATGGGAGGGTGAGGAGCTACAATGAATCACACTAAAAGAAGGCAATATTTAGATATTAAATTTTCGCACTTCAGAAAAATTCCAAACAGGGACGGGAACGCTTGATAACACTCTGTAACTTCTAAGAACGTGGCCTGGTTCTGGCAAGACAGGGACCGCGGGTCGCTTTGCCCGGTGACTCCGCCCGAACCAGCCTCCCACGTGTCCTCCGGGAAACTCTGGGGATCGCGGGAGCCAGCAGGTGGCCGGGAAAAGCAAACCGCCGCGAGCCGGGCTTCGCGGGGAGCCCGCGGGGGCGCAGCCCGGGGCCAGCCGTGGGGAGCGTGCATAGCATCAGGCGGGCGCCGAGGGCTGAGGACAGGCCCGGAAGCAGCTCGGCGAGGGCGGCCGCCGGCTGCGCGCGGGCCCCACCGGGTGGCCTGCCGCCCCGGTTCGGGTGGGAGCAGGAGACCGTGCGGAGGACAGGACCTGCGAGCGAGCCGCAGAGTAGCGACAGGTGGGCGCGGACCGGAGTCCGAGGTTGGCTGGCTGTGCGCGGGCCGCACCGTGTGGCCCCTCCGAGACGCCGTAGCCCCGCCCCCTCGGCGCGTGGCGCTCGTGACGCGAGGCGCGCGGGCCGTTCTTACAGAGGTCGCTCTTGTCCAAACGGTCGGCCTCTGCTGCGCCTGCGTGGTCGGGAGGGGAAGTGAGGCGGTTGCCTCGGCGCCTTTTCCGGCAGCGGTGGCGGCAGAGCGGGGAGGAGAAGGTGGAGGCTGGAGGGAGCTCGCTCTCGGGCGGCGGCTGGAGGTAACCCCCGCCCCGGGCCAGGCTGGAAAGGCGGGTCGCCTCGGTCTCCGCCCGCCGCTCTGAACTCCGGCGGTAACTCCCTTCTCCCTCTGTCTCTTCCGCAGGCGGCGCGCCGAGTCCCGCGAGGATCCATGAGCTGACGGCGCGGGGCCGCGCTCCCTCTCGGGTGGCTGGGTCGGCGGTGAGCCGGGCGCTGCGGGCCGGCGGGCGGGCCCCGGAGAAGGCGGCGGCGGCGGCGGCGGCGTTGGAGCGGGAAGCGCGGCGGCGCTCGCGGGAGCCGGGGGGGGAAGGGCGGTTCCGGGCCGGGCCGCGCCTCAGCAGGGCGGCGGCTCGCCCAGCGCAGACTCGGCCCGGCGGCGGGAGGCGCGACTGTGCGGCCGGGGATGCCCGTGTGAGCGGCGGCCGGGCCTCTGCCCCAGCCTAGGAGGCGGCTTGCACGCGGGCCGCGGCCGCCCTCGCGGCGGAGCCTTCCTTTCGGTTTCGCGGCGGCGGCGGCGTGGTTGGCGGAGGGGACGCGGGACACCTGAATGCCCCCGGCCCCAGCTCTTCCGACGCGATGGGGAAGGTGCTGTCCAAGATCTTCGGGAACAAGGAAATGCGGATCCTCATGTTGGGCCTGGACGCGGCCGGCAAGACAACCATCCTGTACAAGTTGAAGCTGGGCCAGTCGGTGACCACCATCCCCACCGTGGGCTTCAACGTGGAGACGGTGACTTACAAAAACGTCAAGTTCAACGTGTGGGATGTAGGCGGCCAGGACAAGATCCGGCCGCTCTGGCGGCATTATTACACCGGGACCCAGGGTCTGATCTTCGTCGTGGACTGCGCCGACCGCGACCGCATCGACGAGGCCCGCCAGGAACTGCACCGCATTATCAATGACCGGGAGATGAGGGACGCCATAATCCTCATCTTCGCCAACAAGCAGGACCTGCCCGATGCCATGAAACCCCACGAGATCCAGGAGAAACTGGGCCTGACCCGGATTCGGGACAGGAACTGGTATGTGCAGCCCTCCTGTGCCACCTCGGGGGACGGACTTTATGAGGGGCTCACATGGTTAACCTCTAACTACAAATCCTAATGAGCATTCTCCACCCATCCCCCGGAAGGAGAGAAATCAAAAACCCATTCATAGGATTATCGCCACCATCATCACCTCTTTCAATTGCCACTTTCTCTTTTGAATTTGAACTCTGGAGTTAATGTTCTATGGTTGGGGGGAGGGTTAGGGTTTTCTTTTTTGTTTCTTTTTTTTTTTTTTGGCTTTGCATTAGGATGCTCTGATCTGACATTTGACATGAACACAGTGCTAGATGCTCTTGTTGACCTCCAACAAATGGGGTGGGGGAAATAGCATTTCTTGGTAAAGTCCTTTATAATGGTTTGATTTTTTTTTTTGTTTCAATAGATCTTTTTTTCCCAATGTATGCTTTCTTTTTTGCCCAGTTTCCTTATCACTTGCTGTAGATGGCTTACTTTGCATCCATGCAGACTATGTTGCAAGTCTGTTTCATCTAGTAAACTGAAAATTATTGCTTAATCAAACTGCCGTTTGTCTTTTATATTTAAGGCCTTCCCCCCAACCCTCCCTTCTTAGTTCTACCTTTAATTTAGTAATTTCAAATGTGATCTTTTATATCTAAGACTAGTATGGTAAACTTAGCCCACAGTGGCAAATAATGAGTAATATTGTAATATGTTCCAGTTGAACATCAGTATGTTAAACAGGTAATGTAAGAAGTTCTTGGAAATGTTAGCTATTAAGTTCTGAAACACATCATGCATGAGTAGGAATAAAACCCAAGTTTCCCGTAACATAGCTAACAGCATAAAAACATGAAAGTGTAACCTGTCAAGGACAGATTTTTTTTTAAAACTACAAAAGTTAGTAACTTTGCTCTTTTCCCTCTTTAAAAATAGACTCCTTTTGGAAAACGGAGCAATAATGGTATATGCCACAGACAGGTGAAACAATTGTAGATATTTTAAGTGATTTGGGCAAAACTGGAATATTCACTTTTGTTTCAAACATCTAAGACCAGTAGTTTTAAAATTACTAAAATGTTTATTCACTAATGAAAGCATTTAACTGTTCAAATTATATGCACCTTTTACCTAGTTGGAGAAATACACATTCCTGTTTTCATATTACAGCAATCAAGCTGAAGATATGTCATTTTTTAATAGATGAATGATCCACATATCCATTAATTAGAACACTGGAAAAGATGTTTTATAAAATAAGGTATTTAATTTTGCTTGATTATAGGATTAATTCATGCAAATAGATAACCTGTTGGTTCAATAGTACACTGTTTCCTTTAAGGAAGGAAATGTGATGAGTGAGTGAATGATGTGTAGATTTGAGGATTGACTAAGGGGAAGTGAGACGAAGAAGAACCTACAGATGACAATGAATGTAAACTTTTCTTCAAGGGTAAGCAGTTTGCTCACTGGTGATACCCAGATCCTAGCAAGGTTAGCTGGTTGACCAGTAACTAGATTGAGACCACTATGGTGATATTTTGAACCAGATGCTAATGCTAGATTCAGAATTGTGAAGCAGCATCTGGTTCTAGCCTTAAGGATTAATTGTAGCGATCCTCAAGGAATTAAACTTAGGGAATTTCAGAAATGTAGACTGCGAAGGCAGTATACAGGAAAAGGTGGAGTGGGTTTTGTTTATGAGGGTATCTGAAAACTAAAAATGAGCGGGATATCATGGTATAGTTGGACAGTATTAGTCCTTCATGTTTTGGCCATATTGTATGATGGAGCTTTTACCAAAGATGTATGGGAAGCGTAAGGATATTAAAAACTGTTCAGAGTAAAACTCAACATTCAAAGCAGATAAGAAAAGGTGCTATGTTGTAGGCTCCTGGTGCAGAGGGATTTTTTAAATTCAAATGCAACTAAAGTATAAAGTTCTCAGTTTCACTTTAGTAGGAGTTATCTGTAGAAATGAAGCTGATAAATACATTTAAGAGTATTTTGGTTGCTTTTTAAAATTCCCAAAGCTCCACCATAAATGTAATTGTTGGTGTTTTAGGTGATTACATTTTAAGGTACATAAACATGGGTTATACAAGTATCAATGCTATAGTAACATCCTGAAACAAGCACAAAAAATATAAATGCCTAAACTGGAGGAAACTTGAAACCCTCATGTTAATTCTTAAATGTAGTGTTTCTAACTTGTGACAGACAGGTAGATAGGCAGCCATTTTTTTGTGTCTTAAAAATAACGGGGGCATAGTAAAATTTTATACACCAAGTGATCGGTATTATTGAATGTTGCAGGTGAGATGTGGTTTATATTTAGTTTATTTGAAATGTCTGACTGAAAAGGGGGGAGGGGGATGCAAATATTTGAAATTTGAATAATCTTAAACCTTTTGGAAAGAAATTGTAATTTTCACTTACATTTTCTTACAGATATAAAAGGTTTATAATCAATACAGTTAAATTGAACCATAACGATTGGTGACTATGGAGCAGGTAATTATAGCCTGCGTAAAAGTTACAATCTAAGAATCTTAAAAATAAGATCCTGAAGTTTTTGTTTAATTGCATCAATTTCTGTATTTATGTGAAATTTTAAAATGCAGTAAGTTTTGAATGGGTTAATCTTGTCTGATATGAGTAAATGAGTCTGTAGACTGTGATCTCCCCAAACTGAAAAGTACAGTTCTTGGAATTGTGTTCTTGATGGTTGTAGTGTTGGTAAAGCACTAATATGCAGAAAATAAAGGAATTACACAGTGCAGTTTCTCACGTTATGTTACTCGTTGAACTAGTTAAATGGGATGTGTTGGTGTGTTGTGCCATGTTATGCTCCAGGGATAGATGATAAAAAGTAATTTAATTTGGGAGGCACCTGACTTCGAAGGAAAAAAAATGAAGAGAATCAATTTATTTCTTGTAAATGGCTGGCTGTTTAAGGTTTGCTGTGTGTTAATTTTATCAAACCTAATCTTACTTTGACAATTTAGGGCACAAGAACTTTATTCTGTTTTTTTTTTTTTCAAATTACAACATTAGCATTTTTTAAAGTACAGAATTGTTTGTAAAGAATTGACCTATAGAATTGTCTTGACCTTTGACAATAGACTTGCATTGTAAAGTTTCTTTAGAGGTCAAAGTTGCTCCTGTAGTAAGGGCAGAAATGTAAGTCACTTAAAGAATAAAATCGTGAGGAATAACTTGTTGGGAAAATGGTGTTTAAGACACTTTTTGTAAGCATTCCTCTCTATATCAGTAACTTTTTGTAGTTTGATTTACAGTGTCAGTGTGATACTTAGTGATTTAAGCCCTACATTAATATTTATTACTGTGTCTGGTACTGTGGTTTTTGAAATAATCCAGGATGGAGTTGTCAGTGACAGCAGTAGGAAATACTTTTCCCAGAAGCTTGGGAGTAGCCATAATCTGAGTGAAGAAAGAGTTTACCAGATTCCCAGACTTAAAATCAGAGTTGTGATAAGGCAACTTTGTCTCCCCTTAAAGCTAAGAATTGTATTTATAAGGCCACATTTGGCAATTATTTAAATAACTTTCAGATTTGACTAATCCCTGACTGTAATGTATTTGGAGTACTAGCACTCAATAGAATAACCTTTTGCTTGCTTAATCAAATGGCAGAGAGGAGAACAGGTTTCAGTATCAGGAAGTTTACAAAAATGGAATATGGGGAGTAGGAGCCATAAAAGAAGCAAAGTGGGGTTGGGGATTTCACTCAGTGGTAGAGTGCTTGCCTAGCATGCCCCCCCTCCCCCAAAAAGCAGCAAAGTAATTTCTCCCTGCTCTGCCAAACTTAAAGTTGCTAGACTAGTTGAACTGGCTGGGAATGAGTGTAGATGAGATCAAAGAAGGCACAACTGGTCTGTAGGGGGACTGAGGAATTATAATTGAAATTTATTTTTTAGTTAGCTAAAGTAGTGGTAAACTTCCGGAGAATTAGACTGTAAAGAACCAACTTCACTTTGTGGCATAGTGAGAAAATGCTTTGATTTTCAACCTTTTTTCTCTTTACTGTATTTAAAATGTTGTGACTACTTGAAAGAATTGTATTCGTTTTGTTTTTGAACATCTAATCATTTGTTTTTTGAGACAAGGTCTGGCTGTGTAATCTGGCTTTGAGTTTGAACTCAGGTAATCCTCCTGCCTCAGCCTCCTGTGAGTGCTGGGATCATGGATGGGCATGTGCCACTGTGCCTGGCTTGTTTGTTAAATTATTTTGTAAGAATATATGTGTTCTCCAGAGAATTTGTTTTGTAAGTGTGAGGATAGATTAAATTGATTTGAGGCCTACTAATATGCCTGGAACTGTGTTTTGCTTCACAGAAAGCAAACATCTTGTTTTCAACATCTGTGAAAACAAAACAAAACCTGGAAGCATCTGCCTTTGTGGAACCTTTATGGAATTTACATGGGAGGGTGAGGGGAGAACCCAAGTACGTTAGATGTTACAGAATATAGTATATTGTATATATTTAGAACTTGTTCAGAGAAGCCTTCAGTAAGTCATTTGAGCAAATATTTGAAGAAAGAAAATCTCAGTGTAATTGACATAGTAACAAAAAGATAAGTTGTGAGGTGTGAAGTGGGGGCTGGGAAAACTGGCCAAGGGCAAACAAACCATTCTGGCCTGTTCATATAGGGACTATACTAAGAGATTTTTACATTTTTGAAAGATTGTAAGAAATCATGAATATGGGATAGGAATAGTATATAGTCTGAAAAGTCTTAAGATTTTTATAGTCTGTTTCTTTTTGGGAAACATTTGTTGAGTCCCAAGTCTAAAGACAAATTTTTCAAACAATACCAAAATATATGAACTAACAATTTTAAAGGTTTTTTTGAGACTGGGTCTCACTATGTAGTTCAGGCTGGCCTTGAACTCATGGAAATCCTCCTGCCTCGGCCTCCTGAGTGCTAGGATTGTGGGCACGTGCCACCGTGCCTGGTTTAAGACATTGTTAAATGAATGAGTTAAATAAGAATGTTAGGAAAAGTGGTTATATAGCATTTACACATTTAGTAAGCCCTGAAACTTGGTGAGTAGTCTAACCTGGACTTTTTTCTTAATAAATCTATGTGAAATCAGTAGTTTTTCAGTTTGAATTTGAATGTCATTCTTTAAATTTTTCTGGATAATTTCATCTTAATTTTGTTATTTTAATTTTACCGGTCTTTGGATTTAAGTTAGATGTGCTTCTCTGTTAAGTCCCCTTTCCTCCACATAGCCTAGATTAGTTTGGAATAGGTTCAGAGAGCATCATTGAATTGTAGCTTTTACTTACTTGGCATTGCTGTAATCCGGTCTTGAGTCCAGTATTTTATATGATGAAACTTTGGAAGAGGAACTGTTTCATGGACTTGGAAACTAATCTCTTGTATGATACTTGGTTTCTCCCAGTGTTGGTTGCTCTAAGCACTATGAACCAGGAAAAATGATTGACTGCACATGTGAATTTTTCTTATCTGGAGAGTTCTATACTAATATAGTCAGACTATTTGAAAAGAGAAACTAAACAAAGTAAGTGAGGACTTACGGAAGTTGCGTGAAGGACATTTGCAACTGAACTTTTAAAAAATGAAAACATTGAGGGCTGGGGATTTAGCTCAAGTGGTAGAGTGCTTGCCTAGCAATGCAAGGCCCTGAGTTCCCCAGGGGCCTCGCCCCCAAGAAAATGCAAACACTGTAGCTCATGGAGACACCTGTGTTATTGACGACCATATAAGCTGTTTTACATTAGAGCTGATGAGACCTGCCTGAGAGAGGAAAACAAAAACAACTCTGTTGGGGTTGGAGAAGCCGGGAATTGGATCTTTGAAGTGCCGTTACAAGCCAAAGGGGTTTCTTCTCATATCTTTATTTTTTAAAGTTTTGGGACTAAGTCCTAGGTTGCAGTTGGGTCGAAGATCAATTTGGGAGATATTCTAAGAATAATAAGAGTTAGTGCTTGTTGAATGTTTGCCTTGTGTCAGGCATTGTCCTAAGCATTTCATGCATTTTGATTTTAATTAGCAATAATCATGCCTCGGCTAAACCTCATTGGCTACCATACTGCTGCTGCATAAAGCTCATGCATATTCATTTTAAATCCTTGCAACAACCCTAGGGAGACACGGCTCTAATTTTACACTTAGTTGAGAAAGAAAATTGGACACAGGTCTATGTTAGTAAATAGCTAAGAATTTGGATCTAAGTACTATAGTCTTTATTGGGCTGTAAACAACTGAGGTGAACCAGTGGTTAATAACTTTCTTCGTTTCGTTTTGGGCATGTGTTTTCTAGCAAATAGCTTGCCTTGGGTATTTTCCCACAATTTGCTTACTGATCATCAGTGAGATTTGTGTGTGTCTGTGGTTTCTTTTTCCCCCCTTTTCCCTCCCAGTACTGGAGATTTAACCTAGAGTCTTTGCACTGAGCTGCATCTCCAGCCCTTTTTGAAAGTTTTAAAAATCACTACATTTCTAAATTGCTCAGGCTGGGCTCAAACTTGTGATCCTCCTGCCTCAACTTCTTGGAGTGCAGGAAATGCAAGTGTGTGCCATGCAGCGCTGGGTTTGATCCCCAGAGTCATCAAGATTTTTAGAAGCGCTCCAGAGCTAAAGCAAGTGATTTAGATATTGTTTAGTATGAATGGGAGCCACTGAATTTTTATTTATAAAATTTTACATATATTGACTGGAGATTTAGCTCAGTGGTAGAGTTCTTGCCTTGCAAGTGCAAGGCCCTGAGTTTGACTCCCACCACCAAAAAAAAAAAAAAAAAATTTACATATATAGAGGAAGAAAGATCAAAATTTATTCAAGTATTTGTTGAAAGCCTGTTACGTGTCAGGCACTGTACTCAGCTTTGTCAGCAGGAATAAATACATATCCCTAATCTTCAGGAAGCTCGTAGTCTAGTTGAAAAAAGAGTTCACACAATAAGCACGAAGTTGTGTTATGGTAGAAAGTTCATTGCACACTAGTGACACACTTTCCTCTGAATGGGGACTGGATGGAGAGGAGGATGGAAGACCAGGGCAGAGGAGACCCACTTGGGATAATTTTAAAGAATGAGTAGAGTTATTCATATGAGTAAGAGGTGGATGGCATTTTAGGTCATGCAATAGTTAATATGCAGCTGGGTGTGGTGGTGCATGCCTGTAATCCCAGGATTTGTGAGGATGAGGCAGGAGGATTGCTGTGAGTTTAAGGCCAGCATGGGCTGCATAGTGAGTTGTTTTTGTTTTTTGTTTTTTTTGTGTGTGTGCCGGGGATCGAACTCAGGGCCTTGTGCTTGCAAGGCAAGCACTCTAATCACTGAGCTAAATCCCCAACCCCTGCATAGTGAGTTTGAAGCCAGCCTGGACTACGTAGAGAGACCCTGTCTCAAACACCACCACCCCCAAAAAAAGTGCAGAAGGCAGAATGTGTTAGCATAAAACCATCAGGGCTGGGCATGGTGGCACACTGCTGTAATCCCAGCATTTGGGAGGCTGAGGCAGGAGGATTGTGAGTTTGAGGCCAGCTTGGTCTACATAATGAGAGCCTGTCTCCAAACCACATCAGGAATTAAAGCTAATTTATTATGATTGGAGCACAGGATGGGATGGTATGAGGTGAAGACTGAAAATGGTAAGAGACTGGATCATGAAGTGACTTTGTCTTTCCTAAGGAATTCTGGACTTTATAATTTGAGGATTAGAAAAACCTTGTGGGTGTCAGTGTAGCTCAGGCCGGCATCAAACTTGAGGCCTTCCTGCTACAGCCTCCCTCGTGGTGCTGAGATTAGAGTGCCCACCCCACCTTACTGTGTAGGAGCTTTAAACTGGAAATACTTGAGATTTACATTTTCAGAATTTTACTGTGAAAGGGACAGCAAAGGCAGGAAACATTGTAGATAACATGAGAGAGAAGTTCCCTAATTGAGGTGATGGTTACAGAGTTGGAGAGGGAACACACATTTAGGAAATGTTTCTTTTTGAGACAAGGTCTCACTATAAAACCCAGGTTGGCCTCAAACTTTTGGTGATCCTCCTGCCTCAGCCTCCCAAGTTCTGGGGTTACAGGTGTGTACCGCCACACCTGGCAGCAAGAAGTATTTGAGGGGTTGGGGATTTAGTTCAGTGGCAGAGCACCGTGAGTTCGATCTCCAGCACCAATAAATGAATGAATGAAGTATTTCAATGGCATTTCTCAAAGTGTGTTCTGTAAAACAGTGATCATGAGAGAGAATCCTTGGACAAAAGTCTTCCAGGATATTTGGGAAATGCTTCAAATTGTATGTGCCTTTGGGATTCACGAGACACATTAAGTTTCTTAGAAGTCTTGCTTCTAAGTGGAAAAACAATTCTCTTTTAATCCAGTGTCTCCCAAACCCATTTGCTCACACAGCCCTAGTATTTAACAAGAATACATACCCACTGCTATCCTGTGGAACAGTCGTTCCGAGTGCTGTAGTTTGATGAGCTTGGGCGCGTTCAGGGTGTACAGCTGTCGACAAAGTGCTGTAGTTTGAGAACTGCTATTTTAGCAGCAGAAGCAAGTTTTGGCGGGGTGAGAGGTGACAAGGGGAGAGGGGTACTTGCGTGGCTGCTGCTGAAGTTCACGTACATAAAGATGTAAAGTGGGAAGAAAAGAGCAGGTATGAGGGGAGGGGGAAATTACATGCCCGTTTTGTTTGCTTTGCTCTGTGAGGTGCTGGGGGTCAAAGCCAGGGCCTTGTGCACACCGGGCAGCACTGGACCCCTGAGCCATGCCTGCCGCTGTCTCTCCCTGCACACCAGGCTGACCGTGTTTTAGGCACCTGTGACGTGGAACTTTAGACAGGTAGCAATAGTTCCTGAGCTCTGGGCTGCAGACAGAGATTAGGAGTTAGCTTGAAACCGGAGATGCTACTGAGATTCCCTGGAGCGAGATGCGGGATGGGTGGGGAGAGGTGGTCACAGAAAAGCAGGAGAAAGTACGCAGAGTTGGAGAGAACACAAGTGTTACCTTGTCCTATAGAAAGCTCAAGAAGGTTTGAGTTCAGAAAGAATAGTGCAGTAGGTAAGTTTTAGGGCCATGGTCAGAAACTATTTTGCAGTGGGAGACAGAGGCTGGAGAGAAGCTGCTCATGGAAAGGTTCCAAAGAGGTTGTGCTAGCCGGGGGACTTGTGAGCGAACGTTTATAGACACACTGACTGCAGCAGGGTCCTTTGGCGATCAGCACCTTTTCCTGCAGGGATTGCAGGGATTGGCGGCTGATGGTAGAGTGCGAAATGAACATGTGCTCCCCACCACCAGTTTCTACAGGCCAGGGAAACGGAAAAAGTCCACTTGAAAAACACTTTAATTCTCCAAATTGTATTTGTTTTGTGTAAAGATCTTCTCCTAGAAATGCCTACTGTATTAGTTTTCTAGAGTCAGTGGTTTGCAAGAGAGCAGATTGAATACAGGACAAGTACAAGTTACAACATTCGCACACCAGCCAGATGCAGAAAGAGTGCAGAACATCAGTCTGCTCACTGGAGACCTGAAAAATCCAGTCGAGGGTTGGGAGCCCTTCTGCACTCTAATGCCAAGTGCAGAAGGTGGTGTCCGCATCTCAAGAACGTAGAGTCAGCCATGGTGAGTGGTAGCTGGAGATTTGTCCAGTAAATCCTAGCAGTTAGTGATATAGTTGAGACTAGACCTGGAGTTTCTTTGTATTTATTATTCAGAATTTGTAATATGTGGGCCTCATGCTAGTCAACTTAATCTCTAACTAAAATATCTCTAACTAAATCTCTAACTACAGTATTACCAATGTACTATGAAACGTCTCTTAAGATCTGCAAACTGAATGTTAATGTTTTATCATCAGCATAGTTGTGAATAGTAGGACATTTTCATCCACGGTGTTTTAGGAGTTAGGGAGAAGAATCAATAGGATGAGAAAATGGAGTATAGAGTTAAGTAAAAGTACATGTTACCAAATAATACTTGTGTGCTGGTCAGTATGCTGCAGGCTTTTAATATAGTCCTCACAACAAGCAAAATAAATGGTATTACCTCCCATTTTCTAGGTAAGAAACTTCTGCACAAAATTTAGGTAATTTCTAAAGGATTCCACACCCATAAAGTGGCAGGCCCTGACCTCAAATCTGTCTTGTCGAGTCCAAATCTTCTAAATTAAGAAGACTTCTAACTGCAGTATGTGTGCATGTGTGTGCGTGCGTGTGTGTGTGTATGTATGTGTGTGGTTTTTGGTACTGGGGACTTGACTCCAGAGCCTTTATACTGAGCTATATCCCCAGCCAATTAAAAAAAGTTATTTTTGCGTCAGGGTCTTGCTGTGTAGTTCAGATTGGCCTCCCACTCATGGTGAGCCACCTGCCTCAACCTCCCGAGTGCTGGGATTACAGGCATTCACCACTATACCCAGCTAAAACTTTTTCATAGCTAAGATATTTTTTATTTTATATGAAATATTTTTGAGACGGGGTTTTGATAAGTCGTTAAACTGCTCAGGCTGGACTCCAATTTGAGATTCTCCTGCCTCAACCTCCCAGAGTGCTGGGATGACAGGCCACAACACCCTGCTGTTCATTTTGAAACATCAGAGCCAGTAAAACACGGTGGCTGTAGTCCAGCAAGCCTGTTTGTCATCAGTGCAGTTGGTCGGGCATTTGTGTGTGCTCCTGAAAGCAAAGCAACGTTTTGGAGGGACGGGGACCTCTGTGAGGAAGGGAGGTTCTGTAGTCCCTCCGATGGACATGGACGGCGAGAGGCTTGGAGTTGTACCTGACTCGCAGAGGCCTGGCTGGAGCTCCAGGCGCTGGGGTGGAGGACGTGGCGAGGAGGAGCACAAGTCCTCCCCCGCCCGCGTCGCTGCTGGGCCAGGCGACCTCGCGGTGGCCGGAGTCCTGCTGGCGTCCTGCGCGGGCGGCGTGCTGCCCTCTTCCAGCCCCGCAGCCGGCCTGGCCCTTCCCCGGCGCGGCGCCTGCTTGCTGTTTGTGTTGTGCGCCAGCCCAGAAGTCCCGGGCGAGTGCAGACGCGATTTTGGTGTCTTGCGCTCCGTTTTCTCCATTTTTCTTAGCGGGTTGCAGTTGGAGTTAGGTAAACTCATGAACTCATTCATAAAGAACGCACATCTCCAGACTTACTTTCAGAGATTTGTGCAGGGCAGCAGAAAAGTACGTATTTTAACAAAATTGTCTTTGCGCCAGTGACAATCTGACTATGCATTTTTAAGAGGCGAGGGGAAACCTCTGAATTTTTAAAATAACTTGTAGAGAAATCTGTGTAGCGTGTTCTGAATTTCATCGTTATATAATAGAATTTCAGTTTCAAGAGTATCCAAAAGCCAGCAGAAGGACTTGGTTTATTTAAAAGATCATCATATGGTAGCACAGGAAAGCCAGCTCTAAAGCATCAAGGGTTTCTTTTTTCCCCTTGTGAATTAAAACTGGAAGGGGGAGGGGAAGACAAGGCCGTGGTGAGGCCGCAAGGTTGAATCATCCCAGGAAGTGAGTCCCTGGCTGTGAACCCTAACTTTCCTTTTTCTGAGTGTTTGACTTTGAGAGTTCAACTTTGAATGCTTTGAAAAATCTTCTTGCTATCAGTGAATGAAAAACAGAGCTTTTTTTTTTTTTCAGAAACCTTAATGTTTGGATTCATTCTTTTAACAGATATTTAGTAGAAACACAAGGATGTTGAGTACTAGATTGATTCTTCAAATTAAAAAAAAGTAGCGATTAAAAAATATGAGTAACAGGCATGGTGGTGCATACCTGTAAACCCAGCATTTGGGAGGTTGAGGCAGGAGGATCACCACGAATTTGAGGCCAGCTTGACCTACTTAAAGAGACCCTGTCTTGCCAGGCATGGTGGCACACACCTGCAATCCCAGCACTAGGGATGCTGAGGCAGGAGGATCTCTGTGAGTTTAAGAACAGCCTGGCCTACATAGTTCAAGGCTGGTCTAAACTACACAGTGAGTCTCTGTTTTAAAAAAAAAAGAAAAAAAAAGTGACAATATCAGTACCTTTGTGTATATGTTTAGCTTTAGGTAACCAGTAGTGATTTTTAATCAGCTTTTAAGACAGGTTTTTTGAGGTTAATAACTGCTGAGTCACCTATGAATTAACAGGATAAACTGGAACACTGGTTGGTATTAACACATCCATCATGTTTCTGTTTGGTGCACTGG
This sequence comes from Hystrix cristata, assembly GCA_004026905.1. NCBI lineage: Eukaryota > Metazoa > Chordata > Mammalia > Rodentia > Hystricidae > Hystrix > Hystrix cristata. The sequence goes on from PVJO010009190.1 coordinate 33,545, forward strand.
AGGTTTTCTCCAAGCCACAAATTATTACTTAGGAAACTTGAGCTCAGAGCTTGCAATGAACATATTACATTAATCTTTTTTTTTTTTTTTTTTCTGGTGCTGGGAATTGAACTCAGGGCCTTGTGTTTGCTAGGCAAGCGCTCTTACCCCTGAGCTCAGGCCCCAGCCCTATCCATTAATTTTGAAATTTAAAAATCTGTAGTTTAACTAACCCTCAGATCCATGGGTAAAGACAGGAAAGTATCTCAGAGTAAACACTGGAACTGTTACATGGAAAATACGAAAAAATTTCAGCCTTTTATAGTTGATTCCTTATCTTTATGTATTTATTTATTTGTTTTTTTGAGACAGAGTCTTGTTATGTAGTTCAGGCTGGGCTTGAACTCACTGTGTAGCTCAGGCTGGCCTCAAATTTACAGTGATCCTGCTGCCTCAGCCTCCCTAGTGCTGGGATTACAGGTGTGCCCCACTGCACCTGGCTTAATCCTCCTATTTAGTATGGTTGGCAGGGTTATTGTGTCTGTTTGCTTAGACATGTTAATTTTTCTTCTTTCAAACCTGTAGTGATTTCTAGGTTGTTTTTCTGGCTGTGTGTCCTATCCTAATAAAATCTAAATTAAATTTCCTAGCAGATACCTCAGAGTCCATGTTGGTTTGCTGAGCATCAAAAGGTGACTTAGGAATCTGTGACTTTGGTTCTGGACAACAGTGTCAAATGTCAGAGAAACCAGGACCTGGAAATGTGCTATGTACGATGCTAATATGAAGGCCACACCTGGGACAGGGCGAGGATTGAAGGTGAAAGCCCCTCTTCTCAGATGGGTCGTCCAAGTCCCGGCCTGCCCTTTCACAGCCAGTTTTAATTTGCTACTAACCATTGATTTGGAGGAAGGGCAGTGTTTTGGGTCAGGCAGGCCTGAGTTGGAATCCCGACCTTGCTGCTCAATGAGTAAGTGATGGGAAGTTATCTTTTGTCCCTTCATCTTGAAATGGGAATGCGAAGGAATTGGGTGCAGTTCAGGGGTAGAGTTCGTGCTTAGCGTGCCTGAGGTCTTAGGTTTGGCTCCCAGCACCAATAAAAAAAAAAAGAAAGAAAGAAAAAAGAAAGGAATGATAATATTCACTCAGCAGGATTTTATTACTGCTCTGTAACTAGTGACTCATGAGAAGGTCCTTTCATAGTGTTTGGCGGGATGAGCACTCAATAGAAGTTAGTATGATTTTCCTCTTTCCTCTAATTTAGCAATTTAAACAAAAATTTTTTTTTTTGATGCTGGGGATTGAACTCAGGGTCTTGCATTTGCTAGCAATTTGAAAATGTTAAAGCAGAAATAAAATTCAAGATTTATGCTCGTAACATTGAATTTTGTTTTCTTTGTTTTTATTTTTGGGATAAGGTGTTGTTTGTGTCATCCAGCCTGGCCTTGAACTTGAACTCCTCCTGCCTCAGCCTCCCAAATGCTGGGATGACAGGTATGTATCACCACACCCAGCCCCATTCCCACATTATTTTAATACACATCCTAGACAAACAGTTTCATTTTTAAATATTTCAATGAGCGAGGCATGGTAGCACATGCCTGTCATCCCAGCACTTGGAAGGCTGATGCAGGGAGGTTGAAAGTTCAAGCCCTGGGGGTCGGGAATTTAGCTCAGTGGTAGAGCTTGCCTAGCAAGCTCAAGGCCCTGAGTTTGATCCCCAGCACCCACGCTCCCCAAGAAAAGAAAGTTCAAGCCCAGCTTGGATGACATAGTGAGACCTGATCTCAAAAGGTGAAAACAAAGTACCCATAAACCAAAACCCCATAATCTGGGAATGAGGAGGGGACTGGAGATGAGAACACTGACCATGAGTTGGCGATTGTTGAAGCAGAGCAAATGGGAACGTGGGTGTTCGTTATTTGCATATTTGAAGTCGTCTACAATAAAAAGCTTTCAAAATCATGCTGTACGTGAAGAGTATTCAGTGACCAGCAAGGTGTTGGAGTGGTGAGGCTCCCGCTCTTGGTGAATCGGACTTTTAAAAAGATGACGGTTGAGAACAGCCATTACTGAGTCAAGAATGATGGTGGTGTTTTCCCTTTACCCTCACAAGCCTGTGACCGCCGACCCTGGGAGAAGGGAGGCCCCGGCACCCTGACTGCCGGGGTTACAGGCGTGTGCCACCATGGCCAGCTCACGATTGTTTTTTTTTTTTGTGCTGAGGATTAAACTCGGGACCTTGCGCTTGCAAGACAAGCACTCTAACCACTAGGCTAAACCCCCAGCCCCTCATGATTTATTTTTAAAGAACAAGATTAGAAGTTGGGCTGGGGTATAGTTTAGTCATGGAGCATTTATATTACCATGCAGGAGCCCCTGGGTTGGCAATTCAGCAACACAAAATAAAAAATAAAAATATTTTTAAAAATTACAAGATGACTCGCCAGCAGGTGCAAGGCCCTGAGTTCGATCCCCAGCCCTTCCCCCGACAAAAATTACAAGATGGCCAGGCGTGGTGGCACATACCTGTAGTCCCGGGACTTGGGAGGCTGAGTCTCATCTGGACTACATGGTAAGACCTTGTCTCAAAAAACAGAACAAAAGAATAAATAAAAATTGAGAATTTACAACTCAAGTGCCTGTTTGGAGAAAACAAGTACATTCACTTCCCTGTAGTGCATTAATAAAAAAAATTATTAACACTTTCTCCAAGGATTTTGGTACTTTTTTGTTTTTTAAAAAACAGGGTTTTAGTATGCAGTTCAAGCTGATTTTGAACTCAGTATGTAGCCCAGGCTGGCCTTGAACTCCATGTGATCCTCCTGCCTCAGCCTCCTGAGTGCTGGGATTACAGGTGTGTACCACCACACCTAATGGATTTTGGTACACTTGCCATACCTGATACAGTCAATTGGTATTCAAGTAACTTCTCGTTAAATCTTCGGTTCAGGAATTATGATCATTCAACAATGGTACCCACCACCTGTAGGAGCATGTGGAGTATTATAAAGAGATATAAGCAAAGTTGTATGACTGCCCAAAAGGGTTGATTTCATTCTAATGGTGATGGGGGTTGGGAGAGGAGGGGAGGTCAAGTTAAAGAGGGAAGTGACCTGAAAGGGAACTAACATTAAGAATTTACTGTTGCGGATGCCATATCCTCTTATGCCTGGTACTTATTTTGCAAGCACTGCTTGAAGCTTTATATCAAGCTTGTGCAAGAGCACTGCTTGATATCAAGAGCGATTGTTCTAGAGTCAGGCTGCCTGGGCTCTGGTGCTGGCACACAACACCATGAGATCTTGGACAAAGATTGTGTGAGGTGTCATTGTACTAAAAATTGTACTGAAACCGAAGTTTTTTAAAGTCTGAAATTTAAATTGAACAATATCCCGTGTTTTATTATCAGATAAAAGGGTTGTCACAGCCCCTCCCGGAGGATTGGATTAGTAAAATTTTAGAAAGTACTACACCTCCAACGGTGCCGGCGCAGGCAAGGGCTCCATAAATGTCGGTCTTTATTTTTGGAACAATCAAGGTTTACCAGTGATGGCAAACTCGGATTAACTAATTTGCAAGTAGGTCCCAGAGAAGTGGTTTGTCTGGATTCTCAAGTGATGTAGCCGGTTTAGAAACAGTTTGGTAGTTCCTCAGAACAGTAGGCGGAGGGTTGCCGTATGACCTGGCATGAGGTCCACCGCACTAAGGGGACGGGAGGGGAAGGGTGTAAATATCAGGAAGTGGCACTGACCAGGCTGCCTTCCAGGCCGCCTGCCTAACCACGGAAAGAACTAAATCTGTAACTTAAGTACATTGGTACTGGAGAATCAAACCCCTTGATATGACAGAAGTGACGCAGCTGAGCTGTTGGCCACCCTACACTCGGTGACCGTCAGCGAGACCACCTGCTGCCAGAGCCACACCTGGCGGGATGCATGTGTGTCCACAGGGTCCAGCCGGCTTGGCCAAGCCATTGTCGCGTTTGAACCACCAAGTGAATGTTAATCTCTGTGTGACTGAAAACGTGCGTGAGTTTGTTGGCTACAGGAGTATGTTATTGCTTGAAAACACATATGTACGCACAATGTGAATGTGCCATGTATATCAGTTTGGAATATTTTCTGCCATAAAACAAAAAACCAAAACCAAAACAGATAGGCACCTGTAGCCTAAACAATTAGGGACTCGTTTTCTCACACAGTAAGCCTGGAAGTAGGTAATCCTGGCCTGGTGTGCCTAGGGATGGATCAAAGCCTGGAAGTTTGTGTTTTACCTCTCTGACCCTTAGTGTACTGGGTTTGTGGGCTTTCAGCTCCAAGAAGCTGCGGCAGCTGCCTGTACTTGTGTCTGTTTGAGGCAGGATGTGTTCCATCCGGCAGGGGCCTCCAGGTGGTCCTCCACCTCTGTTTGGGTCCTCTCCCTCACTTCAATGAAGAGTGGAGAAAGGGGGAGCCAAGCCTGGTAGAGTGAGAAGCAAAAGTTTGTTTACAGTGTGGCAAATGCAGAGAAAGCAGAAGGGAAACTGTCTTACAGCAGAGTGGTGCTACAAAGTAGGAGGCATCCCACTTGGTATACCCCGGGAGAGTGAAATGGGCATAAGCTGGTCTTTAAAAATAACTGTTTCACTGACTAGCAGCCTGAGTCAATTAGGGTCTTAGCCTTTGTTCCTGGGAAGGGGACAAGGTCAGCATAAGTAAATGTGAGTAACATTTTCTTTTTTTTTTTTTTTTTTTTTTTTTGGTGCTGGGGATTGAACTCAGGGCCTTGTGCTTACAACGTAAGCACTTTAACCACTGAGCTAAATCCCCAGCCCATCATCCATGTTTTGCCCTGTACTTTTTCTATGTTCCTCTGCCCCACAGAAGAATTGTGCCACATAGCTTTTCTAAACTACAAAGGAGCCTCAGAAAACACGTACTTAATGTCTGTCCTCTCTTGCAAGGGGGCAAGGATGAAAGGGGTGCAGACTGGGTTTTGAGTTTATTAAACAGAATCATGATCAAAGAGTTGAGAAACCATGCTTTCAAAGGTGTGTGTGTGTGTGTGTGTGTGTGTGTGTGTGTGTGTGTGTATGTGTGTCAGGGACTGAACCCAAAGACCCTGCACTGAGCTACATCTCCAGTACTTTTTTATTGTTTGTTTCAAGACAGGATCTCACTAAGTGGCTAAGTTGCCGTGATGGGCTGGAACTTGTGATTCTCCTGCCTCAGCCTCCCATAGTACTGAGATAACAGGTATGCATCACCACACCTGGCCCCCCAATTTTTTTTTTTTTTTTTTTTTTTTTGGTGCTGAGATCGAACTCAGGGCCTTGTGCTTGCAAGGTGAGCACTCTAACCACTGAACTAAATCCCCAGCTGTTCAGGCTGATCTTGAACTCACTATGTATCCCAGGCTGGCCTTGAATTCATGGTAATCCTCCTGCCTCAGCCTCCTGAGTGCTGGGATCACAGGTGTGTGCCACCACACCTCACCCTAAAGTTATTTTAAAACATGATTTGAACAAGCCAGGAGAGGAAGTTCCAGATAAGGGGTCCAGAGTGAACAAAGGATGGAAGGAACAAGTCAGTTCGCAGGACGCCAAGGAGGAGCTGAGCCCTCGGACTGCAGGAGGATGATGCTGGGGAAGGAGGGAGGGTCTTAGCTGGGCTGCAGTCAGTAAGGGAACTGGGGAACGAGATATGAAAGAGGGGTTGAGAAATACTCTGTTTGGCAACATGAATTATAAGGAGATGGACTGGTAGACAAGGAAAGCAGGATGTTTCTGTGTGATTCATGCCAACTATTAAGGTGAAAACAGGTGCTTCCAACATTCAGCCCTTCCGGCCCACAAGCTCATTAGACTCTTTCATATTTGAGGTGGGGCCACAATGCCCAGATGGAAAATTCTGGTGAGTAGAAGACAGAGAAGAGAGTTAAAAAGATGAATTTCTAGATAAAATCATTTGCCTTCCACCTTGTATTCCGGGTGATTTCATTTCCTCTTGGGGCTAATGCTGTTGCTTGATGATGGCTGTAGCCTCTGCATTCGTGTCCAAGCCCTGCACTTGCACATCCAAGAGTCCACGGCGCAGCTGCCCTTGGATATTCCAGCAGATTCGCATAATTCAATGTATGGAAAACAGGTATCGACTTTCTTCTTTCCTCTTGCCTTGTCCATCTCATTCTTACTTCATATTCCTTGTCTCATTGAGTGATATCAGCACCCACCTGGCCGACTATGCCAGGAACTTTGGGCATCTTTGATCCTTCTGCTCAGGGGTCAGTTGTACTGTACGGCCCACCCCCACCTCCCTCTGCCTTCTAGTTTAGGGTCCCACTGCTTCTCACCTGGGTTTTTTCCCCCTTGTATTTTGTTTTGCTTCTTTTTGGATGCTGGGGATCGAACTCGGGCCTTGTGCTTGCTTGGCAAGCGCTCTACCACTGAGCCAAATCCCCAGCTCCTGTCCTGTATTTTATTTATCACTGAAGAAAAAAAAAAAATCAGCAGCAAGTTCTGTGTCGGCTTCAATAAGAACAAATGGTTAATTTGAACATAGCTGCTGTGCTCCAAAGTCAAAGTTGACAGAGTGGTTACTGCAGATTACTTGTTGAAAGAATTTATCCTGAGGAGAAAGAAAATAGGGAAAAGAAAGTAAACAATGTCTCCAAACCACACATTTATGTCATATTTAAAGTTCTTGCAAATAGAAGCACGAATCCTCCATTAAAGGAGAAACAGTTTCCTGTCAACAACGACAAAAAAGACCCTGAGATGGTTTACTCAATGCTTTAAAATTTAAAAGCAGTACTGTTTTGGACTTGTGCTTGAGCAATACTGTCATTACATTAATGACTGTGAATCGATTTATACCCACCTCTCAAACATACAGGAAAAATTCCACTGTATCCAGTGTTTGTAATGTTTACCACACTTACAGTGAATAAAACATTTCAGTTCTGCACGAAGATACAGGTGTTAATATCTGAAGGGTTCGCATTTTATTTTATTTACTTATTTATTTTTGGTGTTTTGAGAAAGAATCTCTCCATGTTGTCCAGGCTGGCCTCGAATGCTCCACAACCCTCCTGCCTCAGCCTCCCGAGTGCGGACATTACAGGTGTGTACCCCCAAGCCTACCTTAGTTTTTCTTTTTGGTAAACAAATGATTGATGAAATAATGCAACATTTTAAATTCCAGAAAATGGCATGGTTTTCCAGCCTTCTATCAATACAAGGCATGATCAGTCTGTTACATAGGATTAATACAAGTTCACACATTTTGTATTGTGGTGAAAAAACATTAAAAAAATCCAATTTAACATGTACTACACCCCACAAGGGATGTAATCATTATATGTATTGCAAACATGTACCAATTTTTACAAATTGGTTGAAACACAGGTCTAATAATCCTTGAATGTGTCAAACCTACAAAAGTTTGAATCCTGGGACTCGACACCATACTGTGGTCCATCCTTCTTCAGTCTCCTTTTTAGCACAATGAAGAGAGCCCCTGTTTTTCCCAGCTCTCTGCAAGGCCGCCTTAGTTCACTCTTCCTTTCTGGGTCTCAGTCTCTTTCTCAAAGGCTTGCAAGCGCTGTGGGGAGGGACTCAAGGGGAAGCGCCCCCTCTTCTGCCGGTCGCCTTCCTGGTCCTCAGTAGGGAGGCCTTTCTCCTGCTCGCTTGGTCTGGGAGGAGGCGGCCTGGTCTCCCTCGTCCCTCAGAGCCTGTCCGTCATCCTCACCTGCTGCCACAGCAACGTCAGTCTCTCTGGCTCAAAGGTTCCTTGGCCGGTCCCCTCTTGGAGTCTTCTGAAGTGGTCCTCTTCATCCCCATCTCTCTCTGCCCCTTTCTCTGCCGGAGTCCTTGTCATTCTCCTCACCATCTTCTTGTCTCTATGCTGGCTTGGTGTCTGTTCCACTCAGCTTCTTCTGAGAGTCATGGTTCTTGAGGTGAGAATGCACCTTTCTCTTCTGGCCCTTTCTTTCGCCATCTGCCTGGCTCGACCAGACTCGCTCGGATTTCTGAGTCTCAGCAGGCAGACATCCACACCGCTGCACAGACATAATCTTGCCCTCCGGATGTGACGGCCCTCATTTCCTCCACACCCAGCTTCCTGCCCTTTTCTAGACAAGCCGCGCTGGGCCGTGATTCTGCACTTCACACAACCATTGTTCCCTTTGCCTGCAATTATCATGTCCCTCTTTGAGCATCGTGGCTGTCATTTAGCAGCGTCTCTTTTTGTGAAACCTCCTCAAGTGTCTGTCCCTTCTCTCTGCTCCCCTGGTGGTTCACACTAGCCTGCAGTACAGCGCTTCTCACAATACTTTGTTATTCAAGCCTTTTTATTTGAATCTTAGGGTGTTCTGGGTGTGTCCTTGTGTCTAGGACCCGCTTCCTAGTTGCTGCTCAGTATCTTGCCGTGAACGTGGTAAGTTTTTCCCTGAAGAAAGACTAGGCGAGGCGGCCAGACTGACCTGAAGGAACGCTCCTAAGTAGAAGATGGAGGATACAGCAGGCGCGATCCGCAGGAAGCACTCACTCACCCCGTCACGGAGCACCGTGCTGGGTACAAGGAGGTACACTAAGGTGTGTTTGCTTAGGGTCAGCTTTGTTTCCAGGCTACAGCCGGTACAGACAGCCAACCTGTTACCTTGATTTGCAGTTCCAAAGCAACTCTTGAAAGTACTGCCACAGGCCTTAAATGTACTCAGCCTGTAGGTTTTTGTAGTGAAGTACAAATTAATTTTAATCTGGAGACACAGAGGGAAAATGCCTGAATCTAGAGGCCACAGGAGAATTGCCTTCCCAGATCCCTACCAAGGAGACACAACCCGTGTTGGGTCTGGCATCATGCGCACTTCTGAGGGTGTTACTGTCTACTGGTCTCCATCGCTCTCCTGACCATAACTGCCTCCCAGGAGTGAATGTGGGTACCAGACATGGCGTCCGGTCCCTTCCTATCTCGCCAGCCACGGAAGTGACGTCTTACTAATCCTAACTAGAGGCAAAAAACGGACACTATGCTCCAGATATTAAGTTCCGGTCATATGTAGCCTGGCGCTTGTATTCCTCTCCATATAACAGGAAAATAAATCTTTGACTTTTTGTGTGTGTATTTGTGGCTTGTGAACCAACTCAAGTGTGGCTCCGTGCAGAGCTTACGGTAGTGTCTTCTAACTCTACCTGCGATCTAGAGGATCCCCATGTCCCTGTATTCTGTTAAATGTTCCAGTTTACACTTCCCATTGGCCTGGACTCGCAGGACTATGTAAACTCTACCCCACTTGGGTTTGTGCCGTATGTTTTGTTTGCCTATTCCAGGTTTCTAAGTCATAGTCTCATCAGCGGCCTCTTCTTTCACTAACCTGTCCTCCTGCCAGTATCTTCTTTTAACCAATTCCCAAGATATCATAGATCCGGGGCTTCATTAGCCTTTCCAAAGTCATCCTTTTGAATTTTTGTCCTATTTTTTTTCATTCTCTTGAATTTTCTTCTTTGAATTTTACCTTTCCTAGCTAACCTCTTAGTAAGGCTTTAAAAATTTTTCTTTCTTGGTGCCGGAGATCGAACTCAGGGCCTTGCGCTTGCTAGGCAAGCACTCTAATCACTGAGCTAAATCTCAGTGATTTTCCTCTCCCTTCATGCTTTAAAATTGTGAAAGTGAGCCATAATTTTTATGAAAAATTGGGAAAATACAAAAACAAATGGGAAGGGAGAGGAAAATCATCTCTAGATCTGCCACCTAAAGAAAATTATTAGCATAATTTCTATTCTTTTCAAATTTTCTTTTAGCATGAAAATATATTTCCCTGTTATAAACTCCTGATAAACATAATTTTTAGTACTATATGTTCTACCTATAAAATTATGAGGCTAAAAACAAAACAAAACCAACAAACAAAAAAGTGAGCTGGGCTTGGTGGCTGTAATCCCAGCACTTGGGAGGCTGAGGCAGAAAGAATGCCGGGAGTTCAAGGCCAGCCTGAACTACACAGCAAGACCCTGACTCAAAACAAAACAAAACACAGCACAATAATTATAATACCATTATTTTATGTTAGAATATAGACCTTAAAAATAATACCAAATTGTTTTCTAAGAGAATTTAATCAATTTATGTCCTCAATAGCAAGGCTTATTTTTTTATTTTTATTTTTTTGGTGCTGGGGCTCGAACTCAGGGCCTTGTGCTTGTAAAGTGAGAACTCTAACCACTGAGCTAAATCCCCAGCTAATAGCAAGGTTTAAATACGAGTATCTTGATTTTTTCTCAGTATTGAGTATTATGTGAACTTTATAGGCAACTTTTTATCTTTAAAAAAACACATCAATGTGTTTAAAAAAACACATCAATGTACTCTTACAGCATGTAGGGTCAGAATTTAGGAATTAATGAACATTAGCTATAGAATTAGCCTAGTCTAGTTCTCTCGACATTCAAGTGAAAAAAAGGAAAGCAAGCAAGCAAGCAAGAAAAGCTTGCCTGAAGGTTGATTTGCCCCTTGTCACAACCAAATGATATAACGGGGCTAGAGTTTAGACAGGGTTCATTTTTCCCCTGTTCCCTTGAGTTAGTAATGAAATTAAACCTCCTCTTGTAATTTGCCTTGGCTATAGTATTTCGTTTTTGTTTGTTGGTCATGTTGGGGTTGAACCCAGAGTTGTGTGTGTGCTAAGCACACACTGCACTACTCAGTTTAGCCATACTTTTTAGGATTAATTGCCAGACAGGAGTTTTTTTTGGTAGGGGCTGCTGGGGATCGAACTCATGGCCTTGAACGTGCTCGGCAAGCACTCTACCACTTGAGCTAAACCCCCAACCCTGTGCAGAGGAATTTTATAGTTTTTTTTTAAAGCTTCCAGGAATATTTTATCAGTTAGGAATATCTGGCAACAAGTGAAAAATTAGCCAATTAACACTGGCATCTTCTTACCTGACAAGACTTCTGATATGTTTGTTATCTAATACTGCATAACAAATCACCCTAAAACTTAGTGAATTAAGAATTATTAAGCCTATAATTCCAGCACTCTGGATGGCTGAGGCAGGAGGATCTCAAGTTCAAGCACAGCCTGGGCAAGTTAGTAACTTAGTGAAATCCTGTCTTAAAAAATGAAATAAAACAAAATAAAATGACTGGAGATATATTTCAGGCCCTGGATTCAATCCCCAGTACTGAAAAAAAAAAAAAAAAAAGAACAAACTCTCGTGTTTTGTGTAGTTCATGAGTTCAGGAGCAGCTTGGCTGGGTGACTGTCATGGGCTCTCTGATGAGGTTGGTCTTAGCCGTCCAGGCTGCAGCCCCTGAAGGCTTGGAGAGGGAGGCCACACTTCTTGATGGCTCCCTTTTGTGACTGGCACGAAGGCACTGGATATTGGCAGGAAGCCTCATTTCTCTCCATGCAGACCTCTTCACATGCTTCAGTGTTCTCACCACATGGCAGCGAGCTGTCCCCAGAGGGCGAAGCAAAGCAGGACCTTCGACTCTTCCTACAGAAGACACGCACCCTGCTTCCGCCCTGTTCCACACAGGTGTGAACACCTTGCGGGTCCTCTTACCTGCTGGCCACAGCGGTAGGGAACCTGCAGCTCGTCTGGAGACTCAGTGAGTTCTCATGGACCAGGCTGTTCCTAACCTCACCATTTCTAGTGAAACGTAAATAAACATGGCAAATACAGCACCATGCTCATATTTATGACGTGTTCTGTTCTCTGTCAGCAATGTCTTACTTGACATTGACTGTTGACTGAAACATACTTGAGCAGTTCATAATCTAGCCGGGAGAGAGGACTTATACACGCGGAAGGCTGATGGTCACTCGTAAGGTAATACTGTACGTATGGGGAAAAGTAGAGAACAATAAACTTCAATTCGTAGAAATATGAACAATGTGAAATCAGTACCAATCAACTCTTTGAATTAAAGGAATCGACTCAGATAAGGAAGGGATGAGGAGGCAGAAAAAGAAACCAGAAAAAGTGATTTGCACGATTTTACTCATTGCCAGGCTCTGTTTGCTGCTGTGCTTCACCCCGCAGGATTGCTTTGGAGTCAGGGCTTCAGGGCGTGGGATGGCACTGGGGAGTGGTATACTTCAGGAGGTGACTTGATGCTCAGGGATCTTTTATCACAGAACCCTTGAGCCCTTGCCTATGCTGTGGGTCAGTGCCTTCTACATGAGACCCTATGAGGGAGATCCCTGGGGACCCGGTGGCAGGGCAGCAGCTGGGGACCACGTGCATCCTGAACCTGTTCACAGGTCCCTCTTTGGGCCACTAGGAAGCTAAGAGTCTTTAATTACCATGAAACCTTGCGTGTTTATTTCTCTGGTGCCTCCTGACTTCATCGTACTTATGGACCCTTGTTCTTTCTTCACTCTGATTTTTATGTGTTTTATTTTTATTTTTATGTTTTTTATATTATATAAAACTTTGTGGTCTTCTGGAAACATTTTTTAGAATAAGAAAGAATATTTTAATTAAAAGAAAAAACCTGCTTACAAGCTCACCAGAATGGCTCAAACCCAAAAGATGGACAGCGCAAAGTGTTGGTGGCAATGTGGACCGATTGGAACTTTCAGATATTGTGTCTGGGAAAGTAAAATGTGCTTTCTTGGGAAAAGGTCTGGCAGTATTTTAGAAAATTAAACATACCTACTTAGGATCTAGAAAAATAAGAACATGTTAATAAAACAAAAAGTTCATAGTTTAAAAAAAATGTTCTTAGTATCTGGGTGTGGTAGCGCATGCCTGCAATCCCAGCACTCTGGGAGGATGAGGCAGGAGGGTCCCAGTCTGAACCCAGCCTGAGAAATTTATCAATTTAGCCAGATCCCGTCTCAAAAAAAACGTTTGTAGCAGGTTTATTCATAATAAACCCCAAACTGGAAATAGCTTCTGTGTCCATCGATATGATAACAGATAAATATATATTGGCGTATTTTATACAGGAAACTAGACTTGCCAATAAAAAGTAAAATACTTGGCTGTGGGTGGAGTTCAGTGTAGCTTGGGTTCAATCTCCAATTCCAGGGGGATAAAAGTAACAAACTACTGGCATGTAAAACTATATGGCACACCTATAATCCTGGCACCTGGGAGGCTGAGGCAGGAGGATCACTGTAAATTCAAGTCCAGCCTGGAATACATAGTGAGAGTCTGTCTCAAAAAACAACAAAACAAAAACAAAAAAAAACCAGAAAAACTATATGGGTGACTCTCAAAAACATGCAAAAGAACTGGAACATGAAAGAGTACATATTTTTTATCCCATTTATGGAAATTCTAGAACATGCAAAACTAATTCTATGGCAAAAAAAAAATCAGAATGGCAAGATGCATTTATTTATTTATTTATTTATTTTTATTTTTACCAAGAACATGTATTGGTACATTGTATACATAATGATCATAATCAGCATGGTTATTTTGTACCTGCAAGATTCATTTAAAGGGCATAAAAATGTGGATTAAGTGGGAAGGGGCATGAAGGGATGCTTGGGGTAGTAATGTTACATATTTTGATCAGAGTTTGGGTTAGCTGTATGTATATTTGTTAAAACTCAGCAAATATAAGCTTCAAGTGTGTATATAAATTTTACACAAAACTGTAAGTAAATATTGAAGTCTAGTTGACAATATGAAGGCTGAAATATTTAGGGAGAAAGTGCGCTGGTGTCTGTAATTTGAAATCCATCAGAAAAAAAAGAAAAAATGGGTTAGTGATGGACAGAAGGATGGGTAGAGTGATATAGCAAGCATAATAAATGGTAACACTTGGATGTACGCAGGTATGTAGGTGTTCTCTATAACTTTTTTCAACTGCCGTTTCAAAATTTTATATCAAGGTATTGGAGAAAATGGCCTTAGACTTTCTTTCATCTGTTCTGTCTGGCTCTGTACTTTGCTATTAATATTTCACATAAATGTTTAGTCCTTTCCTTTCATGGGGAAATACATGTCATGTTTTTCAGAATTTATAAAATATCTTTTTTGGGGGGTACTGAGGATTGAACTCAGGGCCTCACACATGGTAGGCAAGCACTAACCACTGGCTCACCCCCAGCCCCAGAATTTATAAACTGCCCAACAGAAGCTACTTTCCCTGGTAATCAGTTGATGGCCTGCTCTCTAGATATAACTCACTTTAAAAACAAGACGAGAGGGCTGGGGATTTAGCTCAGTGGTAGAGTGCTTGCGTTGTAAGCACAAGGTCCTGAGTTCAATCCCCAAACTGCAAAAAAAACAAAAAAAAAAAACAAGACTAGGGACTGAGAGTGTAGCTCTGTGTGAGGCCCTTGGTTCAAATCCCAGTACTGGAAAAAAAGTACATCAAGATTGAGGTGTCTAAGCTGGACACGACGGGGCACACCTGGGATCCCAGCACTCCAGAGACTGAGGTAGGAGGATCATTGCAGGTTTGAGACTGACCTGGCTACACAGGGAGACCATCTTAAAAAATAAAATAGATTGAGTGTTGGGGATTCAGTGCAGTGGTACAGTGCTTGCCTAGCAAGTGCAAGGCCCTGAGTTCGATCCCCAGCACCACAACCCTCCCGCCCCTCCCTGCAAAAAAAGATGGAGATGTGAGAGTTTGCCCATCAGGTCTGGAAGGAAGTGGAGGGTGGGGAAGGGAAACTAGCTGATGACGGTATGAGGAAGCCTCTTTCATAGATCAAATTATTTAAACTGTTGTTATGACTACTTCCAAGAAGAAGAAAAGTAGTTGATGAAAATCATACGCTTCAAAGCAGGTGGAGTGAGCCAAACACAAAAACAAAACCTCAGTGGTGGATATAATATGTGAAAAATGCTGAAATTGTAAACACTGTGTGCTTTGATTTTAAATGACAAAGAAATTGGAGGCTGGGAGAGACACTTGCCGGGTACCCTAACGGCTCTGGGTTTGATCTGATCCCCAGAGCTACCAAACAAACAAACAAACAAAAAAATCAAAAGCTGCAAGTACTTTATCTTTTATAAATAGGCCTTTGTGTTGCTCACTAGGAGGCTATATTTTGGGTTTAGTTTTAGTATTGCAGAAGATTGCAGTATTTATATTCTTTCTTGCTTGCTCTTTTTCATATTCATATATTCTCTCCCTCTCTTTCTCTCTCTCTCTCTCTCTCTCTCTCTCTCTCACACACACACACACACACACACACACACACACAAACATTTATTGAGTGTCTACTACAAGCCAGACTCTGATCCAGATGCTTTGAATATAGCGGTGTCCAAACAGGCCAGATCCTGCTTAGGACTGACTTCATAATCTAGTGGAGAGGAAGACAGTAAGTCAGGAAATGAACAAACCGGAGAACCTGGAAGAGTGAGATATTTGTATGGAAGGGTCACGGGGGCCTGCCAGAGGAAGTAGCATTTGAGACCCAAACGTCGAGTAGGAGTCAGTCTTGGGGAAATCTGAGAACAAAGGGCTTAATGAGGGCTGGGCAAATACAGAAGACCATGAGTGGAAAGTAGAGATAGCGCGTCCCCATTATGCAGGACTCCAGGTGTAGGGGTAAGAGAGATCATTTTTATCATATTGAGGATATCTCATTATGATACCTGTTACTATTTTAGTGAGAGTTTTCTATAGAGAAGTGATTTTTTTTTTCTTTTCTTTGATATGGGGTGCATGTCTTCATATGTTGCCCAGGCTGATCTTCAACTCAAGTACCCTCCTGCTTCGGTCTCCTGGGTAGCTGAGTCTATAGGTACACATCACCACATGGTGCTATCGAGGCAGGAGATTAGGTCACCAAAGCTGGCTGGGGAAGTAGGTGTGGCCTGCTAATTCCCAGGGCATGTGCACACCACGGTCCCCAAAGCCCTGCGTGCATGAGGACTTCTGGCGAGAACTCCGAACCGGTTTTCCTTAGGATGGCCAGACCTGACCTCAGCCCAAGGACTGGGTGAGACAGCAAAGACAGACGACATTGAGTTTTTGTTCCTATGTTCGCTTTTGCATGACGATCTGCACTCATACTGTAGGGTGCACTTTTCCCCCTACTTTTACTTGGCCAAAACTCACTCTGCAGAGCCTGTTTCTTCTCCTAACTTTAATAAAACTTTGCTACCATTTGTGCTTGTCTTGACCAATTCTTTGCTCCAGACACAAAAACCTAGACACCACCTCCAAAAGGGGACTCTGTCACCCCAAAGCCCGGTAACACTATGATACCAAATTTCTACCTAATGCCTTTATAGCAGCTATAAAGATGATCACATGGGTGATTTTTCTTCCTAGGTCTATGAATATGGTGAATAACGTTAATAGATTTTTCTAACTTTAAACCAAATTGCATTCATAAAATGAAACCCACTTTGTGTATTATTATTTTAATGTACTGCCGGATTCTATCTGCTGAGAATTTAGGTTTTTGTGCGTAGATAATCTTTAGTGATATTGGTCTATAGTTTTCTTTTGTGTGCGCTATTATCTTTCATGTTTTGGTGTGAGTGTTATATTCACTGATATTATTACAAGTAATACCATTAATAGTGGCATTACAAATTGGTATGCAAGGTAATAATTTTTTTTTCTGTGCTGGAAATTGAACCCAGGGCCTCCCATGTACTAGGCAAGGATTCCACCAGTGACAACACTATAGTAGGAACAGTAATGTTATAAAATATCTTAGTTTGCTTTTGCTGCTTAGTTTGGGTAATTTGCAAGCTACGAAAGCTTACTGCTCACAGTTCTGAAGTCTGAAATCCAGTGTGAAGACACTGAAGTGAAGGTTTGTCCTACCAGAAGGTTACCCCTTGGGGTACTGACTTCGGGCGGGGCCGTCGGCATCATCAGGTCCCATTCATAAGGACTCCACCCTCATGAGCTAATCCTCTCGCTAATCCTGTCGGAGATTAGTTTAACATAGGAATTGGGGGCCTGGGAGTGGAGAGATACAAATATTCAGACCACAGCACGAAGAATTTACTTGGCAAATGATTAATAACTTGAAATTTTTCCTTTATATTTTTCTGCGCAAGGGGTCACTTTAATTAGCACTGTAAATCCCTTTAACAATTTGGAATTTGGCCCTCAACCTTGGCTGCATATTAGAATTATCTGAGGAGATTTAAAAATACTACCGATAACTCCCTGAGATGCCGATTTAATTGGGTGGAGGCAGAAACTGGGCTCCTAGAATTTTAAACAGCTTTCCGTGTGATGATAATGTGTAGTCAGAGTTAAAACCATTTGGTTTAGAACCCATCTGGGTCTTCTGTTTTGTATTGGGGGAGGCATTCAACCGCTTTCTCGGTTTCTTCCCCATAGTCGGTCTGGTTAGAATTTGTCTCCTATAAAGGTTAGTTGAATTACATTTTCTTGGATAAGAATTCATATTATTGAAGTTTTTCAAGTTTATTTGAGAAGTGGAGCAAAGTCAACTTTTATGAGTTTTCTGATTTCTTCTGTATTCGTGACTTTTTTTTTGAGACAAGTTCTTGCCAAGTAGTTCAGGCTTCAATTCACTATCCTCCTGCCTCAGCCTCCCAAGTGCTGGAATTACAGGTGTGCACCGCCACACTCAGCCCTTTTCTATTTTTTTTTTTGAGTTGAATTTTTCTTTATGACCAATTTTCGTGAATGATCCATAGACACTTGAAAAGAGGGTATGTACTCTATTTTGAGGTTAGTGTTTGATATATCCATTAAATCTACCTTATTATGTTTTTAGGTCATGTTTTTCCTTTTTGTTTTTTCTCTCCTTGCTGTGGCATGGAAAAGAAGTATGCACGTAAACCTTTCTAGAAATATGCCTTTAAATGTTTGTCTTCTGTTATTTATTTTATCTTCTTCAGGTTCTCTTATTTTGCAAATGCTGAATTGCCTATTACTGCTTTCATATTATACATTGCTACTTTCATCATAGTTTCTTTTTTGGGAGGAGGGTGCTGGGGATTGAACTCAGGGCCTTGCACTCGCTAGGCAAGTGCTTTACCACCTGAGCTAAATCCCCAACTCCAATTTTTATCATAGTTTCATTTTGTGTATTTTTCTTATTTCTGATCCCTACATTCCATACTGTGTCTTTTAATGCTTGTTTTGCTTCCAGTCTTTTGCATAGATCTTTAACTATGATTTTCTTCTTTCACTAAATTAACCTTTAGTTGGGGGCTGAAGATGGAGCCCAGGCCCTCGTGTGTGCTAGGCAAACACTTGACTGTTGCGCTACATCTCCAGCCCCTTCAATCCCAGTGTGTTCAGTTGACAAAGACTCACATGTTCGGGGCGGGGTCGTCTTTTTCATTCTCTTCTCCTCACCTCTTTTACAGTGCTGGAGATTAACCCAGGGCCTTGAACACGGGCGTGCTAGGCAGGAGCTCTACTGCTGAGCCCTCCCCACCCCCTCAACCAGAACAGAACAAAGTGAAACAAAAGTAAATAACCAAAAAACCTGAGATGAAGTCAGCAGCATTGGTTCCCTCTGGAGGCTCTGAGGGAGGATCTGCTCCGCGCCTACCACTTAGCTTCTTGGGGTTGCTGGCAACCTTAGCTGGTTGGCTGGCTTGCTTGCATCTTTTTTTGGTACTAGATATTGAACCTACGGCCTTCAAATTGAGCTACGTCCCAAATCCTTTTTAAATTTTTTTTTTTTTTTGAGACCGGGTCTTTTTTCCCTTGCGCTTGCTAGGCAAGCACTCTACCACTTGAGCTAAAACCCCAACCCCAATTTAAAGAGTCTCTTTAAATTGCTTATACTGAGCTCAAATTTATGATCTTCCTGCTTCAGCCTCCCAGAGTGCTGGGATTACATGTGTGCACCTGGTTCATTCCCTAGATTGTAAATGTATCGTTCCAGTCTCTGTCTCTATCTTCACATTTTCCACTCTCTATGTCTGTCTTGATTTTTTTTTTCTAGTACTGGAGCTCAAACCAGACCCTTAAGCATACTAGGCAAGTGCTCTACTACTGAGCTACACCTTCAGCCTCTGTTTACTTACTAGACATCAGTCACTGGGTTAGGATCCATCAGAATCCAGGAACCTCATCATAACTTGATTATATCTGCAAAGATGCTATTTCCAAATGTGCTCATATTCACAGACCCCAGGGTTTAGGACTCAATATGTCTATTGGGGCTCACAAACATACAGCACCACCGTAATCCCACTGTTGTGCAAATGGGGCTTTTGCTTTCTCCCCCAACTACACGGGTGCGTTAGTTAAGGTTCTCCAGAGAACCAGAACTCATAGGGTCTGTCTGCACACAGACACACGGATATGTATCCAGAGGTGTGACTCCCGCAGTGATGGAAATTGAGAAGTCCCCTAACCTAACAGCTGCAAAGTGGGAGCATAAGAAAGCTAATGGTGTAGCTCCAATCTAAGCCCAAAGGCCCTAGACGAGGGCAGCCAAAGGTACAAGTCCTCTTGGGGTGTGAAGGCCTGAGAAGTTGGGGTGCTGATGCCTGAGGATGTTCACTGCTGGCCCAAGCAGAGGGACTCACCCTTCCTCACCTTTTTGTCCTGTCGGGCAGTAGTGGGTCAGGTAATGCCCACCTCCACGGGAGAGCAATCTTGTTTACTCAGATTACAGTTCAAATGCTAATGCCTCCAGGAACTTCCTCACCAAGTACACTTTCAGTCCAGTCCTTGTGTTTCTGTAACCAGAATTAGCTTTGCTGGATCGTACAGTATGGTAGTACCTCGGTTCGTGGACTCAATTCTCACCACAATTCTGGTCACAGACCGACTTGGATGAGAATCAAACTGAATTTCCTTGTAAGGTCAAATTGAACCTAACCATTGAGTTTGATTTGGTTCTTATCCAACTTTGTTTGCGACCAGAATTGTGGAATCGAGTTCATGAACTGAGGTACCAATGTAATTCTGTTAAAATTCAGAGGAACCTCCATCTACTTTCCAAAGCAGCTGCACTGTTTTGTTTGATAGTAGCCATCCTAATGAATGTGAGGGCCGGGGCTTTATTTTTCTATAATAATTATGATCACATTATTTTCATTTATGACCATTAGGAAGTTAATATTTTTCAACAACTTTGTATTGTATCTTTTGTAGTATCCAAAAAGCTTTTGATAGTTTTAATTATTTTTGTTCAGATCACTTATTAGCTCTAGTCGGATATTTCTGAAAATAGACATTAAAAAAAAAAAACCTAAATCCATTCTGTCAGCTCAAGGGACTCATTTCCAAGAATAGCCATTACTTCTTATATAGCACACTTTTAAAAGTTCTTAGCCCCAGTATGTTCCTGGAATCTGCTGATTTTTTCTGTAATCCTTTCTACATCGTCCTCTAAATACTTGATTCCATTAAGTGCTAATAACAGGCCTACCTTTCCCAGTCTCTCCGAGCTTGTCAATTCTGAATTACTACTGCTCTGGCCTCAGAGTAGTTCTTCTAAACTGTGGAGTCAGCGCTCAGGTTGTGCTGAGTGACGATGCACTTCGCACACAGAGCCACCCTCGATCCAAGAACACTTGGAGCACCTCACTTTTAACCATTTCTTTGCTCCAGGCTACAAGAGCAGCTGCATAGATGATTTTTGTCAGGCTTGACATTTGGGGAGAAATATTTGCTCATTTGAGTATGTCTGGGCTACCAGTAACCTAAACACATGAGATCCAATATAGCAGTGTTAAGAACATGGAATTTGGAATCCAACACCCAGGGTTCAGATTCTGAATCTAACATCCGTGTAAGCTTAGACAAGGGTTGGGGGTTTCCTCCTTTCTTTTCAGCACCGCAGCTGACCTAGGGACTCAACCATGCTAGGCAAGTACTTTACCAATGAGCTATACCTTCAGCTCTTTCTGTTTTGAGACAGGGTCTTGCTAAGTTACCTGTACTAGCCAGCCTCAAACTTTAAATTCTCCTGCATCAGCCTCCTCAGTCTTTGGGGTCACAGGTGTATGCCACTGCAAGTTTCTTAATCTTTCTGGGCCTTGGTTTCTTCATTTGTAAAATGAAGATTGGTGCCAGACTAAATTGATCACTGTATTTAAGGTGCTTTGGTCCACAGTAGGTGCTGTGCGTTGGCAGTTGTGACAGGCATTAGTTGCTCTCTTCATTTGCTTTCTGGACCTCAGCAAAACCATCAGGGTGGCCTAGACCCACTACACTGAGAACGACCAACCTGGCAGTGAGCTGGTGTTCAGAAGTCACTATTGGAGTAAGTGGCTGACTGCAGAATTTGTGTGTGAAGGAAGCACTGAAGCTTGACCTCCAGCATCCATTAGACAGTGAATTTCATTCAAGGAATGAAGCACCTGGAATCTCCAAGCCCCGAGTCTGGCGCATGGGTGTCCTGTGATTGGTGGCTGTTCAGTTAATGACACCATTTCAGGGAGGGAATGTGTGAACACCTCGTTCCAACTATTGAGAAGAAGAGTGAAGTCCTAAACTCCAAAGAGTCCCTGAGAGGAAGAAATCAAAATGGATGGCCGGGTGATAAGCATTCAGAGACAAATGAACAGGATTTAAACAGTAGGATGAAGTTACTGTACCTGGTGAATAGTCTGTGTTGACTCTTGTGCATGAGTGAAACTTTTCCCCAGGAAGAAGTCATGAATTTTTTTTTTTTTTTTTTTTTAGGTGCTGGGGATCAAACTTCCAGGTGAGGTGTTTTTGACTTCCGCCTCTCTCTGTGCATCAGAAGCTGAGGTATGTTGGCTGTGTTTGGGCAATTTTTCTGCATCTTCAACCCCTTCCCTCAACTTGCCACCCCTGCAGAGATACTGCAGTTTTCTTGCAGGAGAACGAAGACCTGTAAAGACATTTTTGTGTGGATAATGAAGGTGTAGGGGTTGGGTGGAAAATAGGAGACCTGTTTGGAAGGTAGGATGGTGCTGTGAGAAGAAAGATGGCCTGGGAGTTACAGACTGAGCCTCCCTTCCAGGCTCCAGGCCTTTGGGGCTAGGTGATTTTAAGAAAATGTCTTTATTTCTTTGAGACTCATTTTCCTCATCTGTAAAATAGAGTTAATATTACCTTTCCAGGCTGTTGTGAGGGTCAAATATGGTACAGTCTACGTAAAACGCTCAGTACAAAGTAGACTTTCAACTAATAGCATTTCTCTTTATTAGTTGAAGACAGAGGCATCTGATCTGATTCTGTTTTAGCTAGCTTGGTATTTCCTGTGTCCAACAGTGAGGTGAAAACTAGAAATATTAAGAATATTAAGAATGGATCTCTTTGGATCATACATAATGGAGGATCTAAATTTTTAGAAAATCATCAAATTTTATCAAACGTAGAACATGTCTACGTACTCACGGTGACACAAAGGTGTTTGGTGTTAGCCGAATAGCAGCATGAAGCATGATTTAGATTCTCAGGGCGGAGACTCTCTACTTTGGGATTTCCGGAAACAGCTGCTCTGGTGTGGTATACACAGGAAGGGCTGAAAAATGGTTGTGAGGTATTTTACTGAGGCTCACTTAATGCACATTTATGGATATACATTTTTATAGCTGTCATCTATGTGTCTAGAGAATGAATCTTACAAGAAAAAAAGTAGTCAAGCAAAGCTTTTGCTTGATTGTATAGCCTAGGTTTGCACACTGATTCATTCTTTATTACCATCCAGAACTCTGAGGGCTTTGAAAACGAGCGTGTCTGGGTAGGCACAAAGAGGGGAAGGAAGTAAATAACAATGTGAACTGTGATTTTTCAGTTTCTTTTTTTTTAACTCATGCTTTTGTTTTTTTATGTTCTTATTTCTTTCTACTTACATTTCAATTTTTCTTAATAAGCATATTGCTGTATTAGTCACTTTCCCATCACTAGAACAAAATACCTGACATACACAATTTAAAGAAGAGAGATTTATTTTGGCTGAAGTTTTCAGAGAGTTCAGCCCATGGTCGGCTGGCTCCAAGGCAGGAACGGCACTGTGGAAAGGTCTGGTGGAGAACTGCTCACTCCACAGCAGCCAGGAAGCAGAGAGAGAGAGAGAGAGAGAGAGAGACAGAGAGAGAGAGAGACAGAGAGAGAGACAGAGAGAGAGACAGAGAGAGAGAGAGACAGAGAGAGAGAGACAGAGAGAGAGAGAGAGAGAGAGCCTCCAAAGTCACTCTCCCAGTGACCACCTCCTCCCTCCTGCTGGACCTCCTAACAGAACATTCGGCTGTGAACTCATCAATGGATTGATTCACTCGTGAGTATAGTGCCCCATGGTCCTATCAACTTCCTGAAGCCCCCCTTGGAACATGAGACTTTTAGGGGGCATTTTGTCCTAACAATTACTTTCATTCTTTCATTTTTTTTTTTTTTTTGAGACAGGGTCTTGCTGTGTAGTTCAGGCTGGCCTTGAACTCATTATGTAGCCCAGGCTGGCCTTGAAATTGTGGCATTCCTCCTGCCTCAGTTTCCCAAGTGCTGGGATTGCAGGCGTGTGCCTCCACGCCCAGCTACTTTTATTCTTTTTAGCTCTAATCTCTTCTGTAATACCTCTAATGCCTGGACATACAAACATGCATATATCTCTCCCCATCCCCCCACCCCCCCACACTGACAAAATGCATTCCAGGCTGGGCTGAGCTAAATGAGGACATTAAATCTAGACCTGACAGATTGAACGAAAGCTCCTCATCTCAGTCCTCTGGGGACTGGAGTAGTGATGTGTCGGAACAGGTTCAAATGGGCAAATGGGTTTGGTCCTTTTATCCTATGAATATACAAACTGACCATGCAACTTGGTTGTGTACTGTCGAATTTTGATATCGATTAAAGTTTCCAGAAAGTGTGAAAATATTACTAGACAGCGCATTTGGGCTTTTTAAATCAAAGTTACATCAAGCCACTCGTGTAGGAAAAGTTCCCAAAGAGCTCAGGCCGTCAAGATGTGCGACTTCGCCAAGCACCAGACAGCAGAATTCAAGGAGGCCTCCAGCTGTTTGGCTGAACAGGCAATAAGGATCCTGCACATTCAGTGCGATGAGGATGCAGGGCCAGAAGCCCACAGTGCAGGGGTGCTCCAGGTCCTGGGGAAACCCAAGAGCAAAGCGATGAACGTGAAGGCCCCAGACTTGGAGCACTTTCTGTCCACGTTACAGACTGTAGCCAAGAGCAAGGCCCAGAGAACCTACAAGGATCATGCAGAAGGCCTTTGGGGGTTTGACAGGGAAGCCAACGTTACTGTCATGTCCTTGTCACACTGGGTGAGAAGATGACAAGTGGAGATGCTGGTGGCAGGGCGTGAGGACAGCAATGCTTGTATCAAATATGAAGACCTTGTCTGGATGATGCTGAACAGCTGGGGACAGTCCCAGCTTCCCAGAGACCATGGCTTGCCCTGGGTAAGATTTGTGTGTGGCCCTGGAGGCTTCCTAGATCTCCCTGTCACCGCACCTTTCCCATCTGGGCACTTGGATGATGTTTGCCATCAGCATTCACCAAATAAACCTTCTTTCAAAGTGACATTGGTTATATAGTATAGAGTCAAATGGTTTTGTATTAAATAGTATAGAGTTAAATGGTTGTATTAAGTGGTATAGAGTCAAATGGTTTTTGTATTGGTTGTCTATTGGTGCATAACAAATTACCCTGCAAATTCAGTGGGTTACAATGATAAACACTTACTATAACATATTCCGTGGTCTAAGAATTTATTCAGATAGCTCTGAGGTCTGCTGGGCTCTTTCATAGGACTGTAGTCAAGGCGTTGCCAGAGCTGCAGACACGGAAGGCACGACCGAGCTGGAGGGTCACACTCGAGGCAGGCCAGTGGCTCCTGGGTGTTGGTGGGAGACTCAGTTCCTCCACATGTGGGCCTCTCTAGAGGGCTGCTGTGTCTTCACAACCTGGCATCTGCTTTCCTTCAGATCAAGAGTCCAAGACAGATCCAAGTCAGAAGCTACAGTACCTTTTATGACCTAGCCTTAGAATCTACACCCCGTCATTCCACGATACCCAAGAGGTTACACAACTCAGGCCTCCTTGTTGTGGGAGGGGCCCACACAAAGTGTGAATGCTACCCATCGAGAGCTATTTTAGGGGCCACCTTGGAGATCGGCTCCCAGTTTTGCAAAGTTGGAGACCAAAAATCACTTTCGTACTCATGGAATAGAGATAGAGATAGCATTTCAGCTTTTACTGGTTCCTTTGGTATGTCTACTTTTTTTTTTTTTTTTTTTTTTGAGACGGTCTTACTATGTAGCCAAGGCTGGCTTTGAACACACAGTCCTCCTGCCTCAGCCTCTGGAGTGGTAGGATTACAAGCATGCACTGCCATGCTGGGCTTGGTCTGCCTACTTTTGTGGTAGATTTTTCTCCTTCCTTCACCTTTTCTCAGCTCTTGCCCCACTCTGCATACCTGCTTCTAACAATGTTCTATTCTTATTCACGTTCTAATCTGCTTGGATTTGTTTGATTTGTGTGTAAATAAGTTTCAGATGTTGAAGAAGGGACTTGATGCCCTTCTATGAAAGAAACATTTTAGTTTCAGGGAATGATTCCTCTATAATATCTAAAATAAAACATTTCCAGACTGGATGGTGTTTAAAGTAAAGATGTCCAATTGGTTCATCACAGACAGAACTAGATTTTGTTATCTATACAATAAAGACATTTGGGCATCAAGTACTATGTGAAATACTATGATGTTATTCATTGTGGTTTATTAGACAGATTTTTTAGCCAACCCAGAAGTCTAGTATGAATGTAGATATGTGTAGAATGCCTATTTAATCTCCATTGAAACTTGTTGGTGACATGTTTGTTAACTACGGGGCTCTGCACCACCCCCAGTGCCCTGGCGACACACCTCACACGAGAACCCACAGCAGGCCCCCTTTCTCTGAGGGCTATCTGTGGATTAGGCCAGGAAGGGCCACAGGAAAGGTGGACTCTGGGTGTGTCCCGTATCTCCCTTAACAGACTGTCTGGCTCTTTCTCACTCTATGCAGCCCCAGTCTAAAATAGATTAAAGTACAGTGTTGCAATAAGATTGAGACAGCACCTGGGATGGCACTTTAGGGACAGCACTTAGGATGTGATTATGGGATGGTATGTACTAATGTGTACATACACTGAAGACTCAGACTTTGGAAAGCATGGTTTAATATGCTAAGTGTCCCTTTAAGACATCAACCTACATTTAAAGGGCTGCAAGGGTCAGGAATGACTGGGAAGACATGGGGAATTTTAGGCAAGATCGCAAGAGGAAGGAAGATAATCATTGAAATAATTGGTATTTCAGCAACGGGAAAGCTGTATTGGTCAGCTTTCCCATTACTGGGACAAAATACTTGACCCCGACAGCTTAAAAGAGGAAAGGTTGATTTCGGCTCATGGTTTCAGAGGTTCCAGTCTGTGGTCAGCTGGCGCCAAGGCAGAAATGCCATGGCAGAAGGGCATTGTAGAGCAAAGCTGCTCACTTCATGGGGGCCAGGAAGCAGAGCACAGAGGAAGAGTGCAGGAAGAGACACACCCTCCCAAGGCTCGACCCCTGTGACCTATCTCCTCCAGCTGGGCTCCACCTCCTAACAAAACAGCAGCTGTGAAATTCAGTGACTAATCTACTCATGAGGAGAGTATCCCCACGAGATTCTGGAAGTCTCTTAATCTAGTCAAGTTGACCAAAAGATTAACTGGCACAAAAAGTTAGGCAGAAACTGGGGAAGGGATGAAGGTGGTGTTTATTAAGGGGGAAACGTTCAGGGAAATGACAAGCTACATGGTGTAAGCAAAACTGAGGCTTGATTAACTCATGAAAGTGAAATCCAGGCTAAACTTGGCTGCAGGCAGGGCTGGGACCAGAACTCATGGGTGTGGTGAGGGAGTCTTCCCCTCAATGCTACACAGTCTCTCTCCAAATTGTGAGCAAGACATACATCTTTTAGCTCAGTGACCAGGGAAAAAGGCTTTTCTGAGGACCCCAGTGAATTTCCAAGGGGTCTGTGGCCCAGCCCGAGTCGCAAGGCCAACCTTCCCCCACCACTGTGACCGTGGTGGGACTGGAATGAGGTGGGCAAGCTTGGCTGACTGAACCCCGTGGAGCTGGCTCATTATCCCCAAGAGGAGCTCTGCTCCCAGAGTTGGGGCTGGCAGCATGAGCAGCAGATCGCAGCAGGCAGTGCTCTGCCTAACCACCCCATACCATCTGCCACCACCTTCTGCTTCAGCCTGCCACCAGGCCCCTGAGGTGCCCGCAGAGTCACATGATCAAGAGTTCCTAGAAACCTCACCTTCTAGCAGACAGAGGACTAAGCATAGGCCCAGTGAACTTTGTCCTTTATTCCTAGGAGAAAATCATCACCAACATTTTTAGGAGTTGTTTTCAGCAAGAAGCAGCACACATCCTGTGCTGGAATGTGTGTCCTTCCAAGACCTCTGAGTGGAGGCCTGTGGTCCCGGCTGCGAGCTGGTGGGGACACAAGCACAGTGGCTAGAATGCTCTGGAGATGCCCTCCGGCTTAGATACGTGGGTAATAAAACTCGGGGTTGGCTGTTGGGAAAATGCCAGGGACGGAAAGGAGCAGCTGTGGGCCACACTGCTTCTCACTCGAGCTGTGCTGTAGAGAGCAGGGGCTGCTGCTGGCGCCGAGTAGGAGGAGTGACTCATTGTATTTACTGCCACACTCTTGTTTTATAAAAAGATTAATTCAGTAGAAGTCAAATTCCAGAGAAAAATGGATCATTTATTGTTTTCAATTCAGGCTTAGGCACAGCAGGTGGATTTTCCAAATTGCTTCATTTGACATTTCCAGGAAGTGTAAGCTAACATTACTCCATGTTTCTGGCAACTGGAAAGTTGTATCTGAACGTTCTACAAGTTGGCTGGCAGAACTGGGACTTTCGCACACTTCGCCATCTCTCTTGAGCTTGATTTTTGCCGAGTGATTTTTAACTGCAAGACGGTCCATTTTTAGATCTGGAAATAGTCTCAGAAAATTGAAGTCTTTTGCCAAAGGCCAGTGAATCATATACACATTAGAGCTGGAGACTGAAGATTATTGATTAGAATTCAGTTCTCTTGCATCTTGGAGTCACTTATTGAAAGTGACAGAACTTTGCTTAGCACGTGGAAGAAGTGAAGTTTCTCAGCATCTGCCTTCTCTTCCTGCCTCCCGCCTATGCTGGCAGGGCTCTCTCCCTGTGGTGCCTGCCCCCACTAAGGCCCTTTCCACGGTGCACGGGGAAAGCTGCGAATCACTTACTCCATACAGCACCCTCCTGCCGCATTGGGCAGATCCAATAGGCCAGTCCACTTGGCCAACAGTAAATACCACATTCCAGGTAATGATGTCCTTTGATCTTTTCAATTGGAAATAGTAGACCTAAGCAAACTAAATCGAAGCAAATACCATCAGTTAATTATTTCTTAATTGTTAGACATGTCTGGTCTTCCCCAGTTGTCTCTAAAATGCCTCTTAAATTCACTATTTTAACTCGCTTTTCTATACCACTCTGGAGTGTCTCTACTGAAAAACCTTTTAGGTTATTCTTTGGTGTTTTTGCTTGCTTGTTTTCATAGGTGTCACACATGACTCCCGTATTACTCTGCATCTTTGGGATTATTTACTGCCTTGGCTTGACAATAAAATTTTGGATAGCTCTTAGGTTGATAAAAATCTAGGTATTTTCTGGGGGAGGAGAGTTTGAGAAGAGATGAGACACGATTAGACTTGTTTACTGAGGGGCCTCTGAACACCCAGCTGGATATAGCCAAATGCACTTGGAAATGGTCTGAAACTTGGAAGACAGTCCAAGGCTAGAGATAGATCTTTGGAATGACCAGCTTGTAAAAAAACATGTGAGACCATGAGAATAGATATATCTACATCTGGAGGAGAAAGCACAAATTTAAAAAGGCTGGTTATTGACAGCTGATTAGAGAAGGAAGATCTGAGTGGTCAGAGGAATAGGCGGTCCGGGGGTGAGTCCCATTTTTGGAAATTGCAACAAGAGTCTGGCCATTGAGTAGTCACGGACCTCAGAAAACATCTCTGTGGAGCAGAGCAGCGGATAGCTGGATGCGGTGGAGGGAGGCATGAGTGGGGGTGGGGAGAGGAGACTGTCAGTTCAGAGACTGGCCTGAAAAGGTGAGTCCGAGAGGTTTCATTTGCTTCTTTGCTTTTCCTTTCAGTGCTGCAGGTTGAACCCAGGGCCTTTGCACCGAGCCACAATCCCAACACTTTTAAAATTCCCAGACAGGGTCCTGCTAGATTGCCGAGGCTGCGCTCTCGAACTTGCCATCCTCCTGCCTCAGCCCCCCACGGAGCTGGAGATTTCAAAGCTTTACCACCCTTTTGTTCTCCCTAAGAGGCTGGGAATGTGGTGGACATTTGTGGAGTTTATTTTCTGTCTGGGATTACAGGGCTAAACTGAAAGGTTTTTCAGGATGGAGGGTTTCTTTGGGAGCAGAGTAGGAGGGAATTAGTAGAGAGAGAGAGAAGGGTGGGACGGTGCTTCTCACAGATAGGTTGAGGTTTCAGGGAGGTGGTCATCCTGGAGAGGGGTACACATTCCTTTAGCTGGAAGAAGGAGGCGAGTGAACTCGTAAGTTAGGAAGCAGAAACGAGAGGAGTCGAGGAAGGTAGTCAGCCTGTGACTCGCCCTGCTTGGTGAAGCCCGAGGCCGGGTCATCTGCCAAGTGCGGAAGGGCCTCGGGAGTGTCCTTATAAACTGGTGCATTAGCTTTTGTGGATCTCATATTTTACTTTTCCATTTTGGAACCTGAGTCATTTTTGACTTTCTTCTGAGCCCCCAAAACATGTCGACGAGCCAAAAGTTTATACCAAAGGCCATGAGTGCACTAAGGTCTCCAGCCCTGCTCGTGGAAGTCACCCTGGGAACTGCTGCCCAGCTGCAGGCCTTGGGGCCACTGCGGTCAATCTACGCAGACGTTTCTGCAGGTGGAAAGAGGGCTGGCTGAGTAATTTATGCTTTAACTAGCCTGATAAATCAACTCACTCTTCAAGAATGTTACATCTTAGAGAATGTAAAAATCTCCTTGGGGCGGGGAGGCTCGCTGAGAAACATTAGTGTTCCTGATGTAATAACAGGCCAGGAAGCCTTTATTAGGGGGCAAGTGTGACAGCCCAGCAGCGGACAGAAATGAACGTGGGTCACACAAAACCCTCACTGCATCCTTCAGCCATCAACAGTTACGCTCAGGAAAATGCTGTAAGGAAGATAAATAAGTATGTACTATGTTTATATTTTGTGTAATACTTAACAGATGCACTAATGAAAAGTACAACATAGCATAGCTGCACTTTTCTCCTCTGTTGTAACACACTCATCGCCTCATCAGGCAAGGGGAGGGACAAAGGGGGATGCAGGCTTCGGCCCTCAGCAGAGCCCTTAGCACTTGAAAAGTGGCTCTCTTTCCTTGGCCCTTCGTGCCTTCTCCGGGGTCCCATCTCAGACCTGAGTGATCCCTGTGATGCCCACGGAGCTCAGCAGCCGCCTGCCCATGCTTGTCCGGGCTCCGCACCACACCTCAGGGTTGGGTACAGGCAACTTTCCAAGCTCAGGTGCGACTGGCCGGAACCTGTTTATCGCTGGCCAGTGGCCAGCCGTGAGGCCACCAGCTCTGTGGCTTTCAAGATCCTGCCAATTGGCATGTGCTACCATGCGTGGGCTGGGACGGGGACGAAGGTGTCACAACCTAGGTGGACTCTGCCCATCCTTTGGTCAAATCAATGGTACCAGACCCTTAAATAGATGGTGAACTAAGTGAAAAGGCAAAGGAAAATTAAAACAAGAAGGACTGGGAAGATTTTGGTGTAACAGTCCCCTTCTTTTCCCTTTTTAAAGAAAATTAGCTAGTAAGCATTTATTGGTCTTTTATTGCTTCTAAATCCTCTTTTTTTTTTTAGTTCTATTGACACCAGGGCCTTTGCACTGAGCTACATCCTAAGCCCTTAAAAAATTTTTTTCTTTTTAAGTTTTGAGATAGGACCTCACTAAATCATTAAGCTGCCTGGCCGGGCCCAAACTTGCAATCCTCCTGCCTCAGTCTCTCTGAGTGCTGGGATTAGAGCTCTGCACCACCACACCTGGCTTTCTACATACGTTTCTAAGGCTTTTGACTCACCCACACGCACATGGTAGTTTGGGATGTGCCTTTAGACGTCATGTGATTTTTACCCTTTCCAAAGCAGGCGTCTCCCCTCCCATGTCCTAGATCTGATAAATTCTGATAAAAAGATTCTTTGTTTGACACAGACCCTGAAACGGTTTCTTCTGGTGCTTCCAGACCTAAGAGAGGACCCTTTTCCTACCCAGACCTGGGCCAGGCTCTGCCCGTCCCTCATACTCGTCACCCAGAGCTAGGGGAGCAGCAGGAAACAGTCACAGTTGTGAGGAAGATGTGTCCCTGGCCATGTCACGACCTCGTGGATGACATTTCCTCCTATGCACTTGAGCAGATTTGGCGACGGCCTATGCACACCTTTTCCCCTGTTTTTATCAAATGCTCTGTTTTCTATTGAATCTTCAAACACAGCTTGTGTCTTATTTACCGTTGGATATATTGAGAATAGTATTTGCTGGCTTCTGAAGAGTTTAAAAATAGGCCATCTTCCTGATTTTTTTTTTTTTCCTGAGAATATAGTTCTGCCTGTCAGTAGGGAGATGGAAATAGCCTTCAAAATCTGTGGTCCTTATGTTTGCTTCGCTCTCAAGTTCACCAGGAAGCCAACAGGACACATGTGTGTGCAGTGGAGGTGAGAGGTGAGAGATAAAGGGCAGAGCGTTGTTCTGAACTTGGGAATCTGGCAAGACGTTGAGTCCCTGGACTGGGGAATTGCGACAGTAATGTTCACCTACCGGAAGGAATGCAGGTCCAGTGGGTGGGGCCAGATCCAGGGCAGGAATCAGGGTCACGGGTTAGATATTGACCTGTGAGATACATTATGAGACTGCATAAAGCTTTTACAGGGGCTTGATTCCAGGAAATGAGATGTATATATTTCCAAGGTAGTTATCTGAAAGCTGGAGCCTTCAAAGCTTTAACGCCCTTTGTTCTCCCTAAGAGTTGGGGATATGGTAGACATTTGTGGAGTTTATTTTCTGCTCATTACCTCCTCCTCTTCCAATCTGGTGGGAGTTCCCCACTGCACAGTTTTGGGGTGATGCAGGACATTCAAGGGAGGGGCAAGTGCCAGGCTTGGCCGAGTAGATCCTCCTCCCTGGAACTCTGAAAAGCAAGGGAGGAAGCCAGCGGTTCAAGGACCCTTCAGAAGCCATTAGTGGGGGTGGTGTTAGTTACCCTGTGGTGGCAGTAGGAAGCTAGGTGCCGTGTCCCATAGAATGACCTTGGCTGTGGTCTATACTGCTCTTTCTTTCTTGGTCTCCAGCCCTTTCCTGAGCCTGGTTCTCTAGCCCACCCATCCATCCTGTAAACTGTTCAGGATCTTCTGTGTACATTATAGTTTAGATAAAATTAGCTGAGGTTGGCTCTGTTGCTTGCAGCCAGAATGAGACTGGCTGATCTGATGTTCCCGTCCTCAAATCTAAAGCAGAGTTTCCAGGCTGGACTCTAGAGCCTTCTGACAGCAGGCAAGGTACCGCCCTCCGCGCTCCTCTACCGACAGCACCTGTACTTGGAGCTTTTAAGACCAACTGAGAGTCAGGGTTTCGAGCATGTTTCCAAGTGGACACAGTTAACTTCCTGTGGAGAGAAATTCCACTGAGTACAGGCTCTAAGCAGCCAGCGTGCAGGTACGAATCCCAGGCCTCCGGCCTAGGTGAGGAGAGATGCTGAGGGTTTTTTGTTCCATGTATTTAAACACCTTCATCTCAATTTTAGCTTTCCTATCTAGCCAGGAAATGTGTCCTCAGACATGCTAGGCCATCTCCAGGTTTCCCTTGCCCCAAGGGACATTTGGAAGCCCAAGTCACCACGAGCTGCACGGGTGACTACTGAGACACCCCTTGTGGTGGCCAGCATGGTTCCTTCAGAAGAAGTGGTCCCGTTGTTCCCTGCAGCTGGTGGAGCACTGGGTTTTTAGTAGGGCTGCTGCCCGGATTTCCATCGCCCTCCGGGACTACAAAGCAAAGAAGGGAGGTTTGATCACTTCCTTAGGGCATGAGTATGGCGAGGGTTCTAGCCCGTGATGTTTGAGCCACTGTGGCCCTTGGAACCTCAGCCCAGCTCCAGGAATCTTTTAGTCTGATGAACATTCCACTTTCTTCATATTTCCCTTACTGGATCCCCTAACACCACTTAATAAAAAAAAAAAAATTCTTGTTTGAGGGAAGGTCTCACTAGCAAGGCTCACTGTGTAGCCCGGTTAGCCTCAAACTCATGGCAATCCTTCTGCCTCAGCCTCCCAAGTGCTGGGATTACAAGTATGCCCCACCATGCCCAGATTACCACCTAAAAAATTAATCGATGGCTTAAACTTTTGAAAACAAAATTGACGAAGGAAAACGTCCCATGGGCGCTTGTCCTTTCTGCCTTGCCACAAATCTCCTTGAAGGAGGGAGATGGATCACTATGGGGTGGGAGGGGAATTAAGAAACATTATTAGATTTTTGGGACTGGGGATTTAGCTCAGTGGTTAGAGTGCTTGACTTGTGAGCACAAGACCCTGAGTTCAATCCCTAGCACCAAAACAAAACAAAACAAAACCCACATTATTAGATTTTTAGAAAGTCTCATCAACAACATCTAAAATTAATGAGGGGGAAAATAAAACAAAAGTTTTGAAATGCTGTCGGTCACTGAATAGAAGGGTTAATTGGATTTGTGTTCAAGTCACCATCTTCCGTGATCCCTTGAAATTTCATTAGTGAGGCCACCTGCTCTCTAAGCTGCTCCAGTACGAGTGTCACTTCCTCCTCTCTCACCCTAGCTTTTCAGAGTCAGGAATGAGGGGTGTTTCTCGCTTGCATTCTGTAAATCAAGTCAACACTTCTATGTCTAATTAACACGGAACTTCTCCTCCAACGGAGAACAAATATTTGTGCTACGAATGAAATAGCATCTGACACGCAGTCTCCCCCGCAGGAAGTTCGAGGGTCCAGCAGCCTCTTCGAACAGAATCCACCTGCTGTGAACTCAGACAGTGAGGTTCATCCAGGGCCTGGGTGATGTCGTGGGAGACCCAGATTCCACAGATTCTCCTCTCTGCTGCCCTGTGTGGCTTCTCCTGGCTGAAGTATTTGCAGGCATCAAATGAGAAGATTTCCAGAGTTAGAAGACAGGACTGGTTTCTTCTTGCCTGTCTCTTCTTATTAGCTAGAGACATCCTCCCAGAGGTAGGACACAGGGAGAAAGATTTGGCCAGAATGAATGAAGACCGCTCCCTCAGTGGGTGACCTTGTGCTGACCTTTCAGAGCACACAGCCTCTTCCAATCCAGATCCAGGCTTTCCAAAGGGAGGAAGAGATGGATTTAGGCAGGCAGCCAGCTGTGTCTACCACGCTTATCTCCTCCATGAGCTCCTAAGTGCCCTGTAAATGTGTATTATGTATTTCTTGAGCCCCTTTCCACATTCCCTGGGCTCCTAGAGGCACTCGGCAGCTCCATTCCCACCCTGACAGCCTCAGGGGTCTTCTCTGTCCAGCTCCAGTCCAGTGGATGCCCCCGCTGCCTGTCTTTCCTAGAGAGACTCCCTTCTACTGGCTGGCCTGGAAGGAGGTCAGAACTCGCATCCGTTCATTCCTTCACTCACTAATTGTGCATTTGGTGAGCACCAGGATACACTAACCTGGCAGGGCGCTGAGGATATAAAGGAAATTAAAGCGCGGTGTCTGTCCTTGAGGAGCTTGTAGGGGAGACAAGTAAGCAAGCAAACCATTCAGTGTGAAGGTTTTACAGAAGTGAACTACAGATGTTCTGTTCAGGGACACTGTGGGAAAAATAAACATTTATAAGGTAGACTGGGAAACGGGTCACAGTTCTGATGTTTCCAAATGACCAGCTTACAAAATGAATTTTTGAAGAATAATCAGTTTATGAGTTAGGGGGTAAGACAAAGGGTTGTGTATGAAGAGGAAGGTGTGAGTGTGGGCTTTGAACTCTCCAACTTTTCAAAGTGGCTGGTGACTTCGTTATTTACTACTCTCAATCAGAAACATCTCTTTTCTGGTATTTAATTGGAAGTGAGTGCTTGATTTAAACTATTTTCTATTCACCACTAAATGTTTCCTTTGAACTTTAGTCAAGTTCCAGAAGAAACAGAATATTTTAGGGCGAACACTGTAAGGATGCGGGTCTCCCACGCTCAAGATCATTATTACTTATTTCCTATTTGACACTGGAGGCTGTCGTGCCGCAGGGAGACCCAGATTCCCAAAGTCGCCCTCGGTTCCCGGATGTGTTCCCTAGTTTCCCTCCGATCTCCACAACTCGTCCCTTGTCCCACATCTGTCTGCATGCTCTGCACACATCCTTTCCCCTCGGGCCAGGCCTCTGTGTATGTGACGTTTCCATCTCGACCATGCAAATCACGCCTACTTTTGCAGGTTCGTTCTTTCTCTGCTCTAAGCGCTAACCCCACATTTCCATATGATGGATGGATGGTTCCAACTGAGAGTGTTATAACTGGGCCCCAGCACACTTACAGTTAGCACACCTTCCCTCTTCTGCTCCTTTCTTCCCTCTTGATTTTTTTCGGTAGTATTTATTCAAGGCCAACTCAAATCCCTTCTTCAGAAGTGTAAAGCACTTTCTGATTACCTTTCAGCCAACAAATGAATATTTGCTGAGTGGTTGTTATGAGACTTGACGTACTCCCAGCATTCCTGCCTTGGGGATGCCGGGTGGTGAGTGAGGGGCTGGGAGGGGACTCAGATGGGGCAGGACCGATCTGTCGCATCTCTGCCACCCTAAAACTTAATTGCCTGTGTAATAAACACACAGAAACAACGGCCCCTTGGAGAGAATGCGCTAGGGCTGCCTGCTGGTTTAAGTGCTTAGCATGTGGTAGCTCAGTCTTCACCCGGCCTTGTGAGGTGGCACCAGTCCCCCCTTTTTTACAGAAGAAACTAAGGCACGGAGGGGTTAAAAGATCGATCCAGGGTGACAAAGTTAGTAAGTGGTAAGTTCGCTTCCAAGAAGCTGGGAATGTAAAATTATAACAAATTCTGTGTGGGGTAAAAATAAAATGTTTAAACTTAAAATAGCACCATGAGTTTTTATACAGCTACTTCTCAATTTCCAGTATTTTCTCAACAACATTAACATCCTTGAAAAATAGGAATGATTTAAAAATTACCTTTGGCCCCTTTATGACTTGCCACAACATTATCTTGTTGAAACTTTTGCTATCTTGTATTTTTAAAATTTGTATTACTATATATTTACAATATATAATAATTACATTCATTTAGGGAATTGGTACATAGAACATTGTGATCACTTTTACTCCCCACTCCTTCCCCTGGTCCCTTTCCATCTCCATGGAGTCTCCCTCCCTGTTTCCCACCATCTCTTTTTTACTTTGCTCTTTAAATTAGTTATATTTTGGGTCTCTCAGAGAAACCATTAGAGAAACTTGCTGAGTGTGATTTATTTCACTTAGTATTATGATCTCAAGATCCATTCATTTTCCTACAAATGGCTCTAATTTATCCTTCTTTATGGCTGAGTAGTATTCTACTGTGTGTACATACTACATTTTCTTTATTTATTCATCTGTTGATGGACATATAAGCTGCTTCCATGACTTAACTGTTTCGAGTTGTGCTGCTATAAAAATGGGCTAAACTTTGCTATTTTGTGCATAATAGATTTAATTTTCATTTTAAAAAATTGCATTAAATATTATTTTTCTTGATTACTGAGGATTTTTTTTTTTTTTTGCTATCACCTTAAATTGGGCCTCACTTTAATGGCCACTCCACTCCTAATGGTGGAGTGGGGTTCAAATCTAGGCAATCTGACTCCAGGTCTATACAGTTTTCTTTTTTGGGGGGGTGCTGGGGATCAAACTTAGGGCCTTACGCTTACTAGGCACAGACTCTACCACTTGAGCTAAATCCCCAACCTATACAGTTTAAAAAAAATTTTTTTTTTGAGACAGGGTCTCACTATGTAGTTTAGGCTAGCCTTGAGCTCACTATGTAGCCAGGGCTGGGTATTGAACTCATGGTGATCCTCCCGCCTCAGCCTCCCGAGTGCCGGCGGCATTGTAGACTAAGAAGAAACAGGCACTGGGTGTCCACTGACTTGCCCAGTTGCTGTCTCAGGCCTTATCTGGAGCCACGTGGCCCCAGAGATGTGAGACAATGAAGCGCCCCACCCCCTTGGTGCTGGAGACAGAGCCCAGGGCCTTGTCACATTTGTTAG
>PVJO010009191.1:0-64221 GCA_004026905.1 Hystrix cristata
AGCTGAATGTTACTGGTAAATAATATGTTATGTACATAGAAAGTGAAGTTTGTTCACATTTCACTAAATTCTACTAGATGATATTTTTATAATTAAATAGGAGTTAACACAGTTATCAAGGAATTCAGCAGTTTCAAAAGATCAGTGAACAGATAAACCCTTAATTATTTCCATTATCAAAAAGTATTAATGAATGTAAGTATCTAATTAAGGAACATAGGTATCTATTGGTAATCAATAACATTAACAAATTTATTGTTAGCATTAACAAATTTATTGTTAATTATTTTATTTTAATAATGGTACTGAAAACAGAAGGATTTATGATATAAATAGCTTGCTATGGATATTTCATTATGGCAAACTATGTATATTACATTTTCCCACTTCATAGCTATACCTATGCATTTTCAAAAATATATGCATGCAAATGTTGAGTGACACAAAATGAGAAAAATAAATCTTCCTATTTGAAATTGGTAATAGAATAAATATGTATGTTGCAACAATTCAGATAGTTCAGACCACAAATAGAACAATAGAACTAAGTAAACTTCAAACTATTCATTTTATAAATACTGGTCACAGAATTTGAGAAATATATATTACAGGTCCAACAACCTTCCCATGTTGATCAATTAGTTGGTACAATTCATAAAACATTTTAGGTATAATAGTGAGAAATACTAATGCTGAAAATATTTTCTATCCTCATAAACAACACAA
Organism: Hystrix cristata; assembly: GCA_004026905.1. Classification (NCBI taxonomy): domain Eukaryota; kingdom Metazoa; phylum Chordata; class Mammalia; order Rodentia; family Hystricidae; genus Hystrix; species Hystrix cristata. The sequence goes on from PVJO010009191.1 coordinate 727, forward strand.
AAACATTTGCCTGTAGTATTATATTTTTAGCATCATTGTTCAGTGATGAGCATTGGGATTACTCAGTATAGAAACTTGCTCAAGATTTTGTCTCTTGTGAATTATTGGTTTTATACTCTGTTATGAATGCGAGAGTAAAACTGCCCTGTTGACACTGTGAGTTAACACACATATATATGTATATATAATATATGTACTATATACGTGTGTGTGTGTGTGTGTGTGGCCTATATACTGTGAATCTAGGACATTTTACAGAATTAGAGTGTCTGTGTGATTTTATAAATACCGTGCAAACATAAGCAAAAGTAAAAATGGAGCAGTGACAATTGGGATTATAACTACCACAGTATTCTTTTCTTACCCTTAGATATTACACATACACTGCATATGTGCTGGAATAAGTAAGGAAATAGAATTAGGACAGTGACCTAATCTCAAAAAGTCCCCTTTTCCCAATCCGTTCCAAAACTGTTTTTCTGTACTTTACCTTTAATACCATCATAAAATGAAACATTTTTAAATGTGTTGCATCCCTTGAAATTCTTACAGAGATTTTAAAAACCAGGGGGAAACGGCAATGTAATTTCTAAAGCATGAGTGAATATACACATTGGTAACATTAAAGGTGTATTTATCCTCTAATATTATGGTTTGTATCTGGATGTCCCCTCTGAAGCCTCATGCACTCATAGGTGGGATTTTTGGGATATTACTGCATCATGGGTGTGTGATACTGGATCATGGATGTGTAATGCTGGGTTAATCCACCGATGGGTTTATAGCTGCGTGTGATGCTGGGTGAAACCTGGTAGGAAGAGGTGGGTCAGCAGGGGCATGGCCTAGAAGTATACATCCTTCTGATTCTCTTGATTGCTCACAGTTCTGGTCATATTTTCCCTGAATACCTGAGTCAAATTTATTGTTCTTACATAAAACTAAGCATGTATTGTTTATATTTAACAGCTAAATTTCTTTACTGGTCATTTAAGAAATAATTAAACTCAGCATGTCACAAGAACACCTTCTCACCCTTTTCAGTATTTGTAATTGAACTTAAGGCCTTTGCACTGAGCTGTATCACCAGCACTGGTTTGTGTTTTGTTTTGTTTCGTTTGTGTTTTTATTTTTTGAGATAAGGTTTTATTAAGTCAATAAATTGCCCATGCTGGGTTTGAACATACAACTCTCCTGCAATAAAACTCCCAGAGTGCTACAAGGGAAACCCTTTTAATATTAAAGATAACAATAAGGACTTGATCCAGCAAGCAGAGTTGAGGCAGGTACATTGTCTGCCTTATTTAACATATCTATTTCCTGTGTGTTCTCAAACTTGAAATGTCCAAATGAGACATTTACTAAAGGATTAGTGTATATTAAAATGGTATTTTCATTCAATTTTATTCTACAAAGGTGTATTTATTGTACTCCTTCTTGTATGTGTCTAATTTAACATTTGGGTCTAAATGTCTCTGAGAAATAGATTCCATGAGTGTTGCTTCTTTCTCTAAAATATTTATAATTTGTTGATTCCTTCTAACATTCTAACGGGGTTTCAAAATCTGCAAATAATCAATGTCCATATAGCATTTTTAATACAGTTTACAAATATTGCTATTTTATATATTTTTCTGAATTTTTGCTGTGTTATTTAGTGATCATTTGAAACATGAGTTTGCCCATTACTCAAGCAAGAGACATATTGTATATGGTAAAAATATAATGCTTATCAGTAAACATTCATTTACAGTATTGGCATGAATATAATCATGATTATTTTAATACCTAATAATTATTTTAATGCAGTTGATAAATAAGTACCAGATTATCACAATAAATAAATCCTAAATTCACTAAAGTTCAAAAGATAATTTCCATTCTTACACATCTTATTTGTTTTAAGTGATTTTGAATCAGTTATTTCTATCAAACTTTGTAATGTCTATGTGATGTGTATGAATATCTATAGGCACTAATTATATTAAACATATAAAGTATATAAATTTATAAATCAGTCAGTAATTTTGCACTTTATAAATCCTCTAGATGATCATATTTTAAGAAGGTGCAAGTTACCTAGTTAAAGATACCACCCTGTGCATAAATGTGAAGTATTTGCAAAAGAAAAGAGACATAAAAAACAGTGATGGCCTTTTCAGTTATTACTTAGACATGAAATGATGGAGGAACTATGGTTAAAAAAAATCAGAGCGTAAGTAGAGAAGTGATATTTAATAACAGAAAGTACTTGCATGACCATTTTAGTTATTTATAAACAAAATATGGTTTCTTAGAATATATATTTTAAGATGATTTTCTGACTTTACCAGACATTTGCCTAGTACTTTGGCATAATACTGTAGTTCCAGCTATTTGGGGGGGCTGAGGAAGGAGGATCACAAGTTCAGAGTCAGCCTGCACATCTTATAAAACCTTATCTCACACAAAAAAAAAAAAAAAAACAGAGTTGGGGATGTAGCTCAGTGGTTGAGCAATTTTTGGTTCCATACCTAATATCATAAGGAAAAAAAAGTACCTGTTTAACTATAAAAAATGGACGTTAATATTTATTATATTAATTTTTAAATTATTTATATAGGAAGACCAAATAAATGTTTACTATTGATTATCATTTCCTAAACTTATATATCATTAAAATATCTTCTCAAAGCATTTTATCAGATTATTCCCCTATGTACATGGGTACTTCAGCACGATTTAGTGTATGTATTTTTATGTGCATTAGCTGCTAATATATCAAAATTATGAGGCAATAAGATCAATAGTTTAGAAAAGCAAATGAGATACACCACGGGAATCCTGGAAATGATGTTTGGAGAAAGATCACAGTTAATAGTGTAAAAAATGAATCCAGGTAAAGCATTAGTTATCAGAATGTGAATTCCATCTCTCAACCTACTGTTCCAAGAAAAAGGAAGAAAAACCTCATCCTTAATACCTGAATTCATTCACTCAGATAAACAATGGAACTCTTCCCGGAATAGTGATTTTAGAGTGACATAATCTGTAGTCAGAAGCTACACATCATAGACCACTAAGCAAAAATGACATAGCAACTTTTAAAAACTATCTTTCTGCTTGATTTATCAACTGCCTAATAACAGATGCTTCAATCTACAGGTTCAGCAATATCCCATAATTCTTATTCTTTTACACAGAATTTTATTATTATTTTTGTGATTTTTTTGTCAACTCAAAGCCAAAATAAGCTGAATAACAAATTAAAATGATATTAAGTAGTGAACAGAAAAACAATTGAACCATAAGTAGTGTACATGTGTATACTACATTTTTAATCTTCAGTTGTGATAAATTTAAGGAAAATAACAATGCATAATTCTGTCTGGAATAAGAGAATTAGCATTTATGACTTAATACTTCTTGTCTGTTCTTTATTTGTATAATAAGTTCATATAATATATTCAGCCTGTATTTAACAAACAAATGAGATCTATAACATACAGTTCAAAAGTATTTATAAGTTGTTCATACAAAGACAAATTATAAGTGTTACTAATTTTACACTTAGGGTTGACACTTAAGAAAATATTTTCTTTAAGTAGTGTCAAATGGGAAATCAATAATGTACAAATTTTGTCTCTGCAGACGTGGATACAGCACTGCTGGTTGGACTAGCAAACCCTGGCCAAACCCTAATTATGGAATGTTCATAACACATTTCATTTTCATGTTTAAAATAATAATATTTTAAATTTTTTTTGTATTAGTACATGCACATAGTACATGAAGTTTACACTCAGTTTAGGGAATAGATACATGGACATAATATATCTTGATTCTTTTTCATTCTTCTTCCCCTCCCCACCTCCCTCCTTCTCTAAATCCCTTTTCCCCAATTTCATGACTATTATTTTCATTACTGTTGTTATTATTATGTTTAGTTCACGTTTGTGACATATAATGTTCACACTCTTTGTGGGTACTTGGTACATGTAAGATGTGTCATGTAAAGTAATAATCTTCATAGTCTGTGCTGGATACACGTCCTTGTGTGTATAAATGTATGTGCATATAATGACTTTAAGAAAAATTGGCAGTTGAAATGTCATCATATTAAACAATAGTTGAAAGGAAATAGAAGTGGTGTAGTCAGGGTTACTCTCATATTAAGTGAGTCCCAAAATACAGTACTTACACTGTGTTCAACACCCACTTATCTTCAAGTGCATAATATATACACACTATAAATGACATTTGTATTAGGCATTTGTAATTATTGTTATTTTTATTAACTACTGCACAGTTTATGAAAACAATGTGAAATTTGCTTAATTGTGAAAGTTTGAAAAAATACTTAAATTTATTTTTTCAAAATTTAATTTCATAATGATTTTGAAGTTAAAGATTACAAAAGAAAATAAGTGAAATCACCATTTTTGTTATTAGGTACTAGAGACTCAAGTTATGTATCTATGAGACTACCTTTCAAAGTGCTTTTTCTTTTCAGAATTACAACTTATGCTAAAATCATGTCAATTTGAAACAGAGTGTGAAATAGCCGAAAAATGTCCATTGTCTCATTTTAAATTATGATTTCTATATTGTTGATAGACATACATTATCCTCAAATTTTCTTCTTATTATTAGAAATAGTAGAAGTACTGAAAGATTTTACTCTATTCGCCTTTGTCAGCAGTTTGACTCCTTAATGGAGTTTACAGAATAAGCTAACACAACCGGAATTATTTCACATGTGTTATAATTGGCATTCAATCTGGAAGATTGTGATCAAGTGCTACATTAATTTTTCCTATAAACTCACAACCAGCGGTGGGGAGGGGTTGGGGATTTAGCTCAGTGGTTAGGGTGCTTGCCTAGCAAGTACAAGGCCCTGAGTTTGATCCCCAGCACCAATAGAAAAAAAAAAAAAATACAAAAACCAAAAATTGACAACCAGGGAGATTAAAGCTCAGCCTTATCCATGAATAAAATTGCCTTGTATCAGGATTTAATATTAGAGATAAGAAAAGCACAAAATTTAGAAGCAAAGGTGATTGCCTTCACAACAAAGATCTACATGATCTTCATATTTAGACTATAAACATCCAGAGCTGTGTAGTCCAATATAGTAGCATTCATCATATGCAGCTATTAAAATAAAAATTAAATTTCTTCATTTCCTTTGGTACATTTCAAAATGTGCAATCATTAAATGTAGCTAAGGGTTACAATATTGGACACTACAGAATAATGTACCATTTTCATCGTCACAGAAAATTCTTCTGTACAAGGCTTATCTAGAGCAACCTGTCACTAATCTTGAGCTAGGCATACATTCAGGACAGTGAAGGCGGGGCTATTAGATTCATAGGCAGGAGACAAAAAATAAAATGAAGTGGTACAGTAACATTTATTATTGAGTCTTTCAGCAATGAGTACCACTTTACGATACTAAATCTTGAAACAGGAGTAAATACTTTTAAGAAATTAGTGACTTGTTCATTGAGAAAGGATCAAATTCCTCTTCATTTGAAATTAGAAATCACATGGCTTGTCACCTTCTAAGAGAAAAAAAATACACGGTTTTACAGGTATAGGTAAATAGTATCTTGAAAGAGAATTATTTTCATAAAAGGATATGTGATCACAGTAAAAACTGTGAGAGATGCTATATAAATAAACACACCATACGTGAGACTTTAAAATTACAAAGAAGTATTACGCCAGTACAACTGCTTATATAACTATTTGATGTATTCTGAATAAGGTCCATAGCAATGTGAGGTATTCATCCTGTTCTCACCACCGCCATAATCCTTGTATGATTAGTATGCAGAGTATGATGCGTGATACAAATCATTAATTCTTTTAAAACTTCAGACAGGAAACTAAATGATATAGTGCAAATATCCTAATAGAGAACTGGGCAATTTTGTCATTTCTTGCTTTATGCAATATTCAATATGTGTGCATATCATAAATTAGTATCTGTGATGTAGAACCATGTAATGCAAAATGTTGTCTTCTAGAATACTGAGTTATCATTTCACTCAATCTTTCTTTTATGTCTCCTGGCCCACATTGTCATTTTCTTTCCTAATATATGGTCAAAGCCCTAATACATATTCACTGCTACATTTTACAAATTTCCTCATATTTCTATTTTTGTGCGCACTTAATTCCTGACTTCCAAGTTCTCCACAGTGCTGGATGCAGTCTTAATGAATGCTGACGATTTATTATGTTTATTGTATCATACACAGTGGAACCTCAGTTCACGGTGTTAATTTGTTCCACAACTGTAGGGAAGATGGCCTTGCTTGTGTTCAAGCAGGGAAAATGGCCACAGCCATGTTGCTCCCCCAATGTGGAGTTCACCAGCGGAAGCAAAATTTTGCCAAATGCTTCTTCTGTTCGCCAACCGAATTGTTCGTCAAGCAAATTGTTTGCAAACAGAAACCTTTGTGAATCAAGATATTACTACTGTATATGCACACATACATATGCATGTGTTTCATAAGGAAATAGTGCTCAACGAAGGAAAATAATGAGAGCTTAAAGAACTTAGACAAAATTAATTAGCCACTAATAAAAGCCGTTAAATACCAAAATGGAAATGGAATCCTTTAGATTTTCTATACAGCATCCAATTTTTTTCCTAATCCCTTTTACCCTAATTTATTAAAAAAGGAGAAAAAGAGGTTCATAAGTCAGCTATTCTCCATTTTAACTTTTCTTTCAATTATTTGAAAAGACGTGAAGAAATTGAGGTAATGAGTGGAAAACTAATATTTTAATATTTTGTAATATTTGAAATATAAATGGTAATATTTAGAATCTATTACATCATTGTACATAAGACAGTAAATTTATATGTACTTTTGTGTATTAAAGATTGCTTTCCTAATTCTTCTATACCCACTATATAATGTTGCTTTAATTGATGTTAATTTACATTTGTTTCTTTCCCATACATCAAAATGTTGACATGTGAACATGTCAAAATACACTTTCTCTTATAGGGTATGATTTTACACAATATTACTTTCAAACTAACAATTGAGTCCAGGGGCTAAAATGAGGTAGAAAAAATACACTTCTATTCTTATGATATGTGCTACATTAATGAAAAAATTTGAAAAAAATAACTAGTTAACAGTTAAGTCTACCATGCATACAAACAGCCATTTCACAGAGGAATTATTTGAATATAATTTGGTTTTAAAATCTAGTTATGAAGATAAATGAAAAATTTTCCATCTATGGAGTGAATTAAAGTACTCCACAGAGATCAGTTTTTTGCAACTATCTGAATGATCACTACTGATGATTTCAGACAAATCATTCTTTCAGGAATTCATATACCTTGTAACATAACCATACTTTTAAAGCTATTACTAAATGTACTTGACATGGAAACAGACACAGTCATTAATTTGCACTGCTAAAGAATCAAAGTCAGCTGGGGATTTATCTTAGTGGTTAGAGTGCAAGGCCCTGAGTTTGAGCCTTGGCACCAAAAACAAAAAAAAAACAGCAACAACAACAACAACAAAACCCCCAAAAAAAAAAAAAAAGAAAGAAAGAATCAAAGTCATAAAATGTTATACTTAAATAGAGCTGGGGATAGAGCTCAGTGGTAGAGTACTTGCCTTACATACGCAAGGATCTGGGTTCCATTCTCAGTATGGGGAGGGGGCAAGAGAAGGAAGCGCAGGGCAGGGGAGGACAGGGGAGGGGAGGGGACAGGGTGGAGCTGAGCAGGACAGAAGAAGAAGGAAGAATGAAAGTTTGTAAGGCCCTGGGCTCCATCTTTAGCATCACTAAATGCATAAAGTGTTGTATATCCTTCGCTCACAAAGACAATTCTAAATCTCTGGGATTAACTGTATCTGTAAGTAGTTAAAACTTCAGACAAGTCATTTAATCATTCTTTGCCTCATTAACCTCACTGAATATGATTAGTGTTAAGACTCATTTCTAAAATCCTTTCTTGTTCCATCATTCTATGATTGAATTAAAGGTTCGTCATAAAACTGTAATAATTTGCATAATGGCTCTAAATTAGGAGCAATGCTACAACTTTAAAAGGCTTTTGCATCACAGTTCCACATATAAAGCCAGAATACCTTATTCCCAACTTCATATTTCATACAATTTTAATGGATTTCAAGTTAAAAGTTTTAAAAACCATGTGCCATGTTGTTATTAGGTTGTGATTTTGTGATTGTTTCTAGCTTGGTAACAAATAATTTTTTTCATGTAATTTGCAATGAAAATCTTGTTTTAAAAGAGTATTTTAATGGTTAGTTTCCATTTCAAGGTAATTTTGGTAATAACTTGGCAATAAAATTTTCACTCAAAAATTTATAAGTCTTGATAAAATTTTCCAGGACATATTCCCAATGGCATTTATTATAATGTGTTGCCAAATGTTTATGTTGACTAATTTATTATTTTGATGAAGTAGGTAATATATACTGATCCATTTGAAGATATTAACAGATACTTAAATTTTTCAAAAGGAAATATTAGTTATGGAAAGTAAGGAGTTATTTTACTTGGATAATTGTGATATATTTTGAAGTTCTGCAATCCGGCACTGTGTCAAAAATATTAACGCAAACATATCTCAAAAATCAAATGACTTTTGAAGTAGTGTTTGCAACTAAAATATATGAATTATGTCATCATGAATTTGTGCTGAAAAGAATAAAAATTTAACATCTCTAAATTTGATCATTTTAAAATTAAAAAAGATAATTCAAACCTGTTATAGTTGATAACTACAACATTGCACATTCAAAATTTTCCACTAATTACGACTGTTAATGTTCTGGAGGAACTGTTAAAGTGAGTAGATTCGACATAAGGACAGTGTTTCTCCACCTCTTTTCATTTTTGTTCAGAAGAAAATAAAATTAAGCAAAATGTTTTCAAATATATTACTTACGAGTACTTTTTTAAGGATTAATTTTACTTTTTCTGCTGTTGGAAAATAAATATTAATTATTTTGGAAAATATTACATACAATAACAACAAGAACACAAATAGAAAACAAAAGATTATATATTTTTTCCTGTTGAAATCTCTAATATCTAAATTGGAAAGCCTACCATGCAAGGTGCTTAACCAGGGGTGTGAGGGCCATCTAGCTGAGACCTCTGTCACCCCACTGATCGCCAGGGTTGAACAGGCTGATGTGGCTGGCCGGGCGAAATGTCCCCCTCCTCCACCACCACTCCGTGCGCGTCCCTCCTGAAACTGCGCGCTCCTGGAAACAGACGACCACCTCAGATAGAGGAGGCCCGTTTTCTAGATCAAGGCTATATGAGTAGCTGTGTTGCCCTGCTAGAATCTCCAAACAAGCTCTCAAAGTCCATAATTAGAGCTTCCACCAAATGTTAGCTAAGTGAACACTCATTCTCTAGCCACAACTTTCCCCCCTCTTCTCTAAGAAAATTTCCCAGATTAGCATAACACAGAGAATATCTGAATAAACATAAGAGTAAGAATAACCTTAAATGCAAGGATATGAAAGAGCTGCAATAAAAACAGGACAACTCCAGAGAAGGTAGTCAGCAAAGTCTTGGAGCAATGAGGGTCTTTAAAAAATTAATTAAAAACAAAATCCCATTAGTAGTAACTATGTGACACATATACTCAAATAAAATATTCCCCTACTCATCTACTCATCCATTCATCTATTCATCCATTCTTTCTCCTTCTCCCTTTAAAAGCAGACAGAAAAGACAAAGGAATTACAGTTTGCCTGTAATCCCAGTACTCAGGAGGCTGAGGCAGGAGTATCTCGAGTTAGAGGCCTATTAGGGTTACATAGGAATACCCTGCCTCAAACAAACCAAAACCTCCAAAAAGCACAGAATATTATTTTGTACTAATTTTACCCTGCTTTAATTCTCTATATTGATTGTAATGCACAGGGACTACAACTCCTAGTTTTTTGCAAGTCCCTTCTACTATCTCTAGCTTCAACAAGTAAGCATGGTACAAATATCAGGGCTTTGTAATGTGTGCATATTAAACAGCAGTAAGGAATAAAGTCAATCCGCCAATGATTAAGCTACAAAATATCTTAGTAATGACGTTTTGTAAAATTTAAGTTGTTTCTGAATACAGTAATAATGTGATTAATACTGTTCCAAGTATTTTAAGGGTGTGAATACTTTAGGAAGGACTGTGTTGTACTAAGTGAAACCAGGGGGAGTAAAAGATATGAATGGGCCTTTGGAGGAAACCTGGAAATAATAGGGGTTTCTAAAAAGTGGCAACTGCTGACTGAAAAGGACAGAATGATTCAGAGCATTTGGGTCGAGGGGACTAAGGAAATAAGAAGTTTTATAGAATCTAGGTAGGTCAGGGAGAGGCAAAAAATTCTGGCAGAATTTGGAGTGACAGAGAAAATGAAGAATTTAAGAACATAGGTAGAGGATTGGAAGAATTGTAGACACTCAAAATAGAAAAGGAGGTATTTGAGGAAACTAATGAAAGTGAGACTTACTTCAGTGAATGAAAGACTCACAGGCTTGAAAAGGACAGGGAGGAGTTGGGGCGATTTACTGGATCTGGAAGGTTCCAGGAACCATTCAGAGTGTGAATTTGAGCATTTGGAGAGAACGGTGGACGTGCTAAAATGAGTAGGGGAGGGAACCGTGAAAGCAATGACATATGTTTAGAACTTTCCTTTCCTAAATAAAGTTTGAAGTAACTATGAAATTGAGCATTGATGAGAACTTTTTTTCTTGTGGTACTGAGTATAGAAGCTAGGACCTTCACACTGAGTGTATACTCAGGCTTGATTGACTGATTGATTGATTGATTGTGACAGGTCTTGCTAAGTTCCTAAATTTCCTAGGCTGTTTGGAACTTATGATCCTCTTGCCTCAACCTTCAAAGTGCTGGTATTACAGTCATGAGCCAACACACAATGGAAACTTTTAAGAGATCTAGTTTTTCAGTAATGACAGGAGCATGTATTTTTTTCAGGCACATGGAGAAGAGAAATTGTGAGTAGACATCTGTGATAAAAAGAACTTAAATATACAGCATGATTGCACATACTGTAATCCAGCACACTGGGAAGCTGAGACAGGAGGACTGCAAGTTTGATGCCAGTACAGCGATTTAGCAAGAACGTTTCTTAAAAATGTTTTTTAAAAGGCTGGGGAAGTACCTTAGTGCCCTGGGTTCAATCCTGAGTACAGCAGATATATAGATGATAGATGATAAATGATTGATTGAAGGATATACAGATAGATAGATATAATTATATGAGGAATATTGTGACAAGATTGAGTGTATGCACTCAAGGACCCATTAAGCACTAACTTGACAAACTGAAATTATTTTGGAAGGAATTAAAATCTCCAGTTGCATTAATCATTATTTCCAAATGTGGTTTAATTAAATAGAACTGTAAACAACTTTTATTCATGCATATGTAGATTTGGGGAAATATACTATTTATTTCATCAAATCATCTTCCTATTGCTACAAGAAATTCCACATATTTATTCTTTAGAATAGTTTTACTATCAGTTTGGCGTATATATTTGTTAAGTGCATTCTATGCACCAAGTATTATAAAGGCAAAAATAAGGAAGAACAGTCCCTGTATTCAGCGTGCTCAAAGTCCACAGGAGTATTTTGTCTGAATGTGATATATAAAATATATAAAGTGGGATTTTAAACAGCCAAAAAAGATATATATATATATATATGTATATATATTCATTCTCCAAAATGAAGGCAAAAATTATGTATTGCAAACATATACCAATAAAATAAAGTATTTGCTGTGAAAATAGGCACTTCATAAATTGATCAGTTACACAGATAACTAATGATACTCTATATGACCTAGAGAGGCCTTTACATCTTCATTGTTTACCATCGGTAGGACTCTAGTAGTGCATATTTTTTCATAACTTATTCTTTAGTAATTGACAGCTTCTTGATGACATAATGTCATATGTTGATGACCTAGGCCAATAGAGAAACTTTCAACCATGAAAAAATGGGAGGCCAAATAAATTTAGTACTCATGAAAAGACCCAGAGAAAAAGGAGGCTTATATGATAATTAATATATATAAAATTTCCCTTGAAATACCTAAATTAAGATCCACTTTACTACGGTTTTTATAGTGTTCAGCAATCAGCTGTGGGATGGAGGATAAAAAGGATGGAGAAAGGGTCTTTGCCTCTAGTACAACGTAGTCAGTTTAAACTTCAATAAAATAAAATGTCCTGAAACGACAGGGCTTCAATAACACGAATGCACTACACGGCGGGTTCCACAGGCCCTTTCCAGGATGCTGTGACTCTGTATTCCCTGATGCATTAAGTGGTTTTAGCAGCAAATCAGCTAAGAATCTAGATGTAAGCCCAAAATATTCCACAAATTTAAACTTTATTCTCTGCTATCTTTATTTATCTGCTAAAGATAGCTTAAATAATAACGTCATCTCCACTAATTTGATTTTATCCTTTGGATCATTACAATACCTCTATAAACATAATTCATAGAGCCCGGCATTTGCAGTAGGTTAGAAAACATAGATTCCAGGTCCTAAATATATGCACTAGCTGTGCTCCTAATCCCATTGACTAGTAGTATTTATTTTCTGACTGAGGAAAATGGACATGGCCCCCTTGAATATTAATTATGTACTGTGTCACTATGACTTATTCATTATCTACATATCAATTTAAAAATTCTTCAGTTATCAAAGTTCTTAGCTATGATGCCTTCTGAAATCAGTTCATATTATTTTAGACAGGAATTTCAAATTTGTAAAAAGGAAAGCAAAACAGTGTCCCTTAAGCTTGTCTACCTCTTTCAAAGATTAAAAAGTCCAATGTGGCTGAGGCAGGACCTCTCTGACATGCGATCTGTGGAATGCTTCTTACAAAAGTTTTCCTGTGGTACTTCAAACACTCTGGATTGGATTTCAAGAAACCACAAATCCTCAGCAAGGAAATAACACATGACAGAAGCCCATTGATTTATGGTATGAGTCAATTGGCTGTGAGAACTACAAATCGAAAAATGGCTAAAGAATTTCTCTCTATTTTAAATCTTGGAAAGCAGAAAGCAGGAAACACAAGCATTGCATTTTCAATGTAATAACAGGAGATCTCTTAGATTAAAAAACAAAAATTCCACAATGCCTTTGGAGGTAGAGTATGTAGAAGAGGTATTCAGGTTTTAACAGAGAAGAAGCTTTTACACATTTTTAAAACTCATTTATGAATTTTATTTATTTATTTATTTATTTATTTATTTATTTATTTATTTATTTATTTTTATTGCAGTACTGAAGACTGAATCCAAGGAGTACTGAACTACATCCCTATCTTCGTCATTTTTTTTAAAATTTCTTATTTAATTTTCATTGTTATTAGTACATGTTTAGTACATTCTGATTACATTCAACATGAGGAAAAGCTTTTATACATTTTGAATATCCAATCTGTATTTCTAGATCCTTAATTCTAACTATGCCATTTTGTTAAAGCATTTAAGGAAGATTTATAAGATATTATGGCAGCTTTACATCTGTTTACATGTATACTAAGTTTTGTATTAGTGCTTTGCAAGAAAATTATAGATTAATTGAAAAAATGATAAGAGTGCTTCTTACATCCTTGGAGTATAATTGATAACACTGTGTATTACACTTTTGAATATGGGAAATTGTACCATGTGCCTTATGATTTTATGGTTATTAACTTCTAGAATTCCATAGAAGTATTTTTTATTCCATCAAAAATATCTGGAGTTGTGGTATCCAATATTTCTGCAATATGAGAAATATTGTGTGCCTGCACAGTCTAATACAGCAGCCATATAGGTCTTTTAGCCACTGGAATCTGGCTAGTGCAGCTTAGGAACTGAATTCTTAATTTTATTCAACTTGAGTGAAATAAAATTTAAATAGCCACATGTAGCTAGTACCTAAAATATTGGGCAGAACAGTTTAGAGGTAGTTCAAATTCTGTACTTAATCTCGGGCATGCATGAATTAAGGCAAATGTGTTTTGTTAGGGTATTTCATTCTATTGCATTTCGCCGCTCATCCATACACCCATCTATCCAGTTGATCTGTGGTTTTTAAACATCCTCTGTGTATAAAACATGGTTAAATTTATGTTGTAGGGCATTTGCAATTTGGAAATGATAAGCAATCGAATTATAATACAATTTAGAAATGATTAGTAATCAAATTGTAATATAATTTGGAAGTGATAAGTAATAAAATTATCATAAAATTTTATATAAATATTAATGGAAAAATAACCACTCATGTTAATCAAATTTTTGGAATTCATAATTGACTGAAAAGATATAACCATCCAGAAACAGGCAAACGTTTTGCTCAATGAAAGTTCACCTCTGGATTTATAGAGCTAAAAGATATGACTATTATTTCTTCTGAGGGAACTGTGAATTCCAGATACTTGATTAACATGAGTGGATTTATTCAATAATGTTTATAACAAGACACTTTAAAATTGAAAAATTATAGCCTTTTATAGTCAATATTTTGCAAAGTGCTCAGGGGTGACTTTTTATGACTCAGGACTGTGCCTATGCTAATAATTTTCTTCCTCCTAGAATGATATACAAAGGACAAGAGGTTATGGATGGATAGTTTGCTGACTCATGTATTCTTAAATTCTGGAATGTGTGACCCTTAATAAAATATATCTATGGGGTTTGCCACTCAATTAAATGTTCATAGGTGAATTATTTCTGTCTTTTACACACACACACACACACACACACACACACTATTTTTACTCACAAGGATATAAATAGCAAAATCTGAGTGAAACATTTTTATCTCCTTAAATTCAATGTCACAAACTCACTCCAAACTAACCCGTGAAGATATAATTCTCTACGAGAATAATTAGCTATTAATTGATTTGATGGCACAAATAGAGAGTTTTTTAATGGTAGCTGTTCTGAAATTCATGATGTTACACAGAACTTGGCCTGAATAGTAGCCAAAATACAGCTAACTACTGTTAACGTCCTCTCAAAGGTCAGATTCCTTCTTGATAAATCCAGTTACAATAAAGCTGGGATGGCCAATATTTAATGCTTTCGGTTCTTCTACTTTAACTCTGCTAGAAAGATGACTTATTATGGTAGTAAATTTGTCTAACAGCAAATTGAGGCAAAAAAAAAAATCACATTCATGATCATGATCACATTTAAAGTAGGAACATTGGATAATGCATGAATTACCAAACTTTAGTTACAGCATTACAACAAAAAATGCCCTGCCAAATATCGAATCTAGTGATACTAACTGTATTATGCATTGGATAGAATATAGCAAGAGATGATGCAAGGTTTTAAGTGTATGAAAAAAAATTAAGACTACAATTCAGACATACGCACATTCCTCATTTAAAGACTGAGTTCAGTTCCTCCAACTAGGTCATTAAGTGAATGGGTCCCTAAATGAGGAATTTTGTACAGTATGTAAATTGCAATATTCAGAACAAAGAAATAGTCAAAGGAAACTCCAGTGTGATGACTTTGCTTTTATTTGCATAACTATTACATGTTGATTTTTTTTTTTTTTTGTGGTGCCGGGGATCGAACTCAGGGCCTTATGCTTGCAAGGTAAGCACTCTAATCACTGAGCTAAATCCCCAGCCCATTACATGCAGTTCTGTAATGTATAACAGAACCAAAAACTACAGTACTGTACTATACAGTACAATCAGCAAAAATTACAGTACAGTATAAACGTGGTGTAGTGTACTGAAAAAAAGACATTGAGGTTCTATAAACAAGAGGTACAGAACTGTACCAAAAAAAAAAAAAAAAAAAGACAGGTCAAAAGTCCAAGTGGCGAGTCTTAAATCCAAACAGCATGCCTCGGTGGTAAGTCCAAACAGTCGTTAAACGGGTAGGTCGTTAAACGAGGAATATCTGTAATATGAAAGGATGTTTGAAAAGTTTAGCACAAAGAAATATACTACACCTGTAAGTTACTTCTTTCTGTTTCGCTGACATATTTTCACCAGATCAGAAAGATAATGAAGTTACTTGATTTCTGTTTATGAGACTGAGCATTTACTAAAGAGCTCTTGCAATAAAATACAGGACAATTCTTTTAAAATAATTAGTCTTTCAAGCCAGGCCTGGTAGCACAAGTCTGCAATCCAGGCATGTTGGAAGGCTTTCACAAGAGGATTGCAAGTTCAGGCTGAGCCTGGGCAACTTGGAGAGTTAAGGATAGTCTGTCTCAAAATAATTTTTTTTTTTTAAGGGTTAGAAATACAGCTTGGTTTGAAAGTCCCGGGTTCAATCCTCAGTTTAAAAATGAATCACTTCTTCATAAGGATTTTTAACTGTAAGAAAAAGTACTTTTAATAATTTTAAGGTTAAAAGAAAGGCAAACGACATGGCTAAGAGGTTACAAGGTTTAACTTAAAACTTTGTTTTATTTTTATTCTGTAATTTATACTATGGAAGAAAGACAAAGATGACTCAGGCGAGGGGAGACTAAAGGAAACATATTGCTCAATAGTCTCCATAGACAAACATTTTCACTGGTTGTCAAGATTATGATAGCAATTTATCAGTGATAGTCACTATCTGCTTTAGATTTTGATTCTCCCTGTCCACCTTTATATCAGTAAGGTTTATGGAGATGTTTCTATTAAAAGTTAAACTACTTGAACTTTGCTCAGTTTAGAGTATTTCTCTCATTGCCTCCCCCTGAACCTTAGTATACATAGGTCTATAAGACCAGATCCACAGCATTACTGATAGAAAACCTTCCCCTTTATTCAGATAGTGTAAAAGCTATGAGTAAAATGTTGTCTACTCTCTGCTATTGTGCACATTTTGAGATGTGATAACATGGATATAGTTGGTTAGAAACACCACAGAATATGTAGATTAACCTCTGTCAACAGCAAGAAATTTCTTTAGATGTGGTATAGCTCACTAGCAGAGCTCTTGACTTACATGCCCAAGACCCAAGTTTTATTCCCATCGTCACAAAAATAAAAATAAAAATAAAAAGATTTTGCTGTTATTTGTTGCTTATCCTACACTCAGTAAGTGTCATCAAGTATCAAATTGTACCTTTGTCAATTACCCTTTCTCCAGGTTAGCTCTAAAATTAACCTTAAATTGGGCCAGGGATTTAGCTCAGTGATTAGAGTGCTTGCCTTGTAAGCACATAGGCCCTGAGTTCGATCCCCGGCACCACAAAAAAAATAAAATAAAATAAAATAAAATTAACCTTAAATTATATCTGCATATGAAAATTTAATTTGAATGGAAAAATTAATTTTTAGTGAGATTAAAATTCCCATAATCTGCGTGCCTGATTAGTTGAAAAGTATTAGGGAAAGAAATTACCACAGATGAGATAACTAAAATTTATACTCCTTGTGACTCATTTTGAGAAAAGTTTCTTTGGTAGTTTCAGATTTCTGTGCTCTACAATTTATAAAGAGACGTATTGTAGATATTATGACAAATCTCCACCTAGAGAATTTAGATATCTAAGAGAATCGTCACAACTATGAAAGGTGAAATACATCAAACATCCATTCTCCCCTTTTTTTTTTTTTTAAACAAACAACTTCTTTTTTAGTGGAAATAAAACCCTTTAAGCCGCTCTGATTTAGTATACAGGAGACATTCCTTCAATTTCATTCTCTTTAGTAAGTTTTATTTTGGGAACATATCAAAAATGAAAAAAATACATTTTTTTCCAAATTTGTAAAAATTAGTAGGTCCTTAGAATATTCATTATAAATTGATCAAAATAAATTAAAAAATAAAAAATTGATCAAAATATTCAACCATACATCATTACAAAGTCATTTAAATCAAATTAGAATAGCAACCTTTCTTCCCCCCTCACTTTACTATACTGCTGATCTCCCAACTTTATAGCCTCTTAAATTATTCACATAAAATATACTAAATTATTGAAGAAAAAGCTCTAGGGAATTCATTTATCCAGTGTCACCTTCATATTAATAAATCTTATTTCCTTTTTATTCTGGAAAGCAAACGATACCTTTAGTTTGCCCTAGTATTATTTATCCTGAACTCTTAATTTTGTGTGAAATTGATCTACATATATGCAATCAATAAAAATTGTGGTGAATATATTTCTATTCTAACATTAGAGCCTTAAAATATTGAAAATTCCTTTTTGATTTGTTACTACAAATACTTAAAGAACTATATACAAATACCCTTACATATATGTGTATGCATATATAATACATATTTGGTATACAATATCTAGATCAAAAGGGTCTATTGTTTAAAGAATGCTGGAAAATTTGATGAGTAGTTTACATTCCGAAGAGAAATGTAAATTCTTGATTTGAAACACTTATAGTTTATATATATTCCCTTTACCTTAGAGGATTAAAATTCTGCAAAATACTACATTGAAATATGTTATAATAAGCATTATTTAAATAAATCAAGTGAGTACAAGTAGAAGTAGTAGAAGGAAATTTAAATCTAATATTATATTCTATATTGAAGAAAAAAATCTACCTTAGAATAAAGTTTGATATGTTCATCACTTTGTATTGCATCACAAAGGGAAACTGCAACTTCTTAAGTAATGACAGTAAGTGATTTTAACAGTCTTTAACAGTCAGCTACCATAAATAGAAATTTAATATTTTTCTTAGTCATTTTAATGTATGTTATACTTATTAGTTTCCAAATCAGTCTAAGTTAAAAATGAAAAATGCTTTAAAAATGTAAGAAAGCCATTATTCTTGAATCTCTTTGTAAGACTGAGCAAAGTTCCTCAGGAAAATTAGTCTTTCTGAGTAGAATCATATAATACGTTTTTTGGGTGTCCTTTATCATGACATTTGAGAGTACATATGTTTAGGTAAAGAACAGTTTACTTAGGCTATGAGTAAGGCAGCTAGCTAGGGGAAGGACCTGAGACAGAGTTGCGTGACCAGTCATATTGATAAGAATTAAGAACGGGCAGTGAACTAGGACTTTGGACCAAGGATAAAATTCTCAGGCAACACAGAATGTAGCCCCCTCCCTGCTAAACTCCTGAGTTTTGAGGAATTTAAAATGCAAAATAACCAGTTTTTCTCTAAAATCCTAGTTTTCTTTAAACCTTGTGTTCTGGCGTATATCCAGATGTCCCCCCAAAGCCTTGCGGAGTCATAGGTGGGTCTTTTCAGAGGTGGCTGGATCTAGGGTACGTGATGCTGGGATTAAATTTGTGATGCAGGGATTAAATTTATGATGCTGAGATTAAAGGTGTTTGGTTACTAAATTAGTCCATTGATTGGTCTGGCATAATTCTGGGTGTGGATAATGGGAAGGCCCACCCTGGATGTGGGTAGCATCACCCAAAGGGCAGGTAGTTAAAAGGGATAAAAGGGAGACACACGCTGGTGCTACAGCTGCTTTGCTACTTTGCTGTTGTGCTGCCTTTTGCTTGCCATGGACTGTTTCTCCCCTGTGATGCCCTCTGCCACGCCACCCTGCCTTGGAGCCAGCCCACTATGGACTGAAACCTCTACAAACTGTAAGCTGAAAAAAACCTTTCCTCCTTTAACTTTGGGTGTCAGGTATTTTGTCTCAACAATGAGAAAAGTAACTAAGATACTCTGCATGCTGAGGAACTGGCTTAGAGCACCTGAGTCCCGATTGGTCATTCTGAAATTCACAGAACCCTCTGTGATAGGTGCCCACTAAACAACTGAGAAATTCCTGTGCTCTGCTTGTTTATAATTAGTTCAGGACTGATAAGCCATTCAGCAACCCATTCTGGATTCCTCCTGGAAATCCAGGAGTTATTCTTATTTCCAATAAAATCCTCCTAATCTCATCCTTTGGTTCGAGACTTCATTCCTTGATATTGTGAGACCACAAAATCAGCACATCTGACATCTAACAGGTTGGGAGTTATTTTCGTGTTACAGTTGTATGAATCTACTTAAAACTTGCATACTTCAGTTACTGAAATATCTGATGGTTCGAATGTAAAAATGTTTGTAAAAATGTAATTTATCATTAAATAGCTTGACACTTTCTTTAATAAGATATTGGCATAAAAAAGGAAATCCACAACCATATACATGTTAACTGAGCTGAGTAGTCATTTGGGAATGATGACGTAATATTTATTTTAAAATAATACTCTCAAATAAGAGTGTGCAATTAGAAAAAAAAAAGTCTGCTTCTTGGGCCATGGGCACTGTCATCACTGCTAAGCATATTAAATGGAGAAATTTAGGCCCTACTCCTGATCTCCTTGAATCACAATCTATATTTTAACAACATCAATTGACCACTGTCATATGCATTACAATTTGGCAGGAACCCTCTTAACTTTCTGAGAATTTTCTGACCAATTTATGTAATTATCCTAAATGATACGCATATATGGCCTTTAATATGTATATTATTATGTCAATTCCTTAATTTTATATTTTATATTCCATATATATGTAGTACCACCCTCCATAGATAAATAAATAGCTGCTGTCCTATTTTTTGTTTTAGGAGTCAACCTTGGTTTAGAATGAAGTTGTTCTGCAAAATCATCACTAGCTCATATTTAAGTTTCTCTCACCTATTGCAGTAGCCTGAATAAAATTTCTCTTGCTGCTTTAAAATTAAATAAATAAAATAAAAATTTCTCAGATAAGGCAGAAAATATATCACTTTATTAAAGATGGTATACACGATGAATATAAAATAAAATTATAATCTAATATATTAATAGCAGTCTATTTTTAGACCACTTTTAGCCATCTATTTTTTCTTATTTTCTCACTGGTTGATTATAAATACCAGAACTACTTGAAATATAACTTTGCCATTTTATGTTTTATGACACTTTTATAAATAATATTCTGAATTAACAAAACTCAATGAAAAGTGGTGCGTTTTAATGATATAATATTTTTAAAATAATTTTGATGATTTCCTTTAAAACAATCGAGATTAATTTTGCTAAAAACTTGAGTAGACATATATTTGGTAAAATGAGAGCACATCACATTGATATTGCTTGATGATATTCTTTATTTTTACTGACTACTGCTGCCAGAAATGCAACCAATTCAAGAAGTTTATAATTTCTACCGTTTAGCAAATAGTAGGCCTTATCAATAACTATACTCCAATATATAATTGAAAAATGGGAAAATTTGATACTTTTCATCTCAGATTCAACTCCTGCTGTCAAAATTATTTATATACTCACATATTTAAATTGTAATTCTATTAATACAAAATTTAAGTAAATAAAAATCCACATTTCTGCAAATTACTAGGGGCAAATATTGTTATACACTCAGCAGTTAGAATCACCTTAATAAAATTTCCACAGTATGTAATCGATTATTAAAATAACAGTAGCTATCATTTATGTGGTTCTTATACACCAAGAACTGTGCTAAGTGCATTTAACATCACAGTTCTCTGACACCAAGTGCTGTTATTGTCACTTATACTTACATTTAAAGAAATTGAGGATCTAAGTATTTCAGTAACTTGCTCAAGGTCACAGAGCTTAAAATATGTAGGTAGAATTCAAAAGCAGATATAGATGATTCCAGGCTTACGCTCTTAGTTATTTCACAGAATTTATACAGCATAAAATATATTTATGTGTTTACTTATAACCAAGCAAACAAAACCTAACAATGTTTTGGAATCAGAATATAGATCGAAATGATCAGGGATATGGCACAGTAAAGAGCTTTTATGTAAAATGCAACTTGAGGGAAAATTGTAAAATACTAGATATTAAAGATTTTTGTACATTTATGTTTTTCACAGGAATCAAATTTTCTAAATTATATGATAATGGAATAAGTAATTATATAATGGTATCATTTCGTATGTTGTTATAACCCACACTAAATTGCAGACATACTACATGTGCAGAAACACCTAAATACTATCTTTTGATCGAAACGCTTGACCTTTATTAGAAAAGTGGCTACTCAGTCTGTAAGTAATTAAATTGGAAAATAGATTTACTTGATTCTACATCTCATTAAAATTGATGTTGCATAACTGAGTAATTTGCACTAAGGACATTTAGAGGAACTATATTTTGTTTTTCAAGAACTCGTGTTAAATTTAGATCAGAAGTCCCAAAGTTACAAATTTCACTTTCTCCAGAAATATGCATTATTCATTAAAAGTCTCCAGCACCATTTTTTATTTAACCTCTATGTAATGGCCTTGAAAAATCTGCATATGTGAAGAGGAATTCAGGACATATCTCCACTGGTAACTTGCCATAACTTGGGACTATTAACAGTAAAAGTATGATGATTTTCTTCTCTTTCAGGAAATCTTTTGGACTATGACATTTGATTATTAGGTCAACCACATGAAACTGCTGATATGTGGCAAATCTGACTCATACTATAGCAATTTTGCACGGTCCAAATTCATAAATTCTGTGTAGGTATGTAATCAAGCACTTCACTAATTGTATTCTCTATAAATCACGGTCTCAGTTAGAAAAGACCCATTCCAAGTATCTTGGGAATACACCAACCAAGTGTACAGAAAAACTTACTTCATGCAGATAAACATGGAAATTATCAAAATGTAGGGGCCTTCTTAATGATGCAACTTTGATATGACATGAGCAGTAGGTTGCTGTATTAGTTACTTTCCCATCACAAGTTAAAAATACCCAACACCTAAAACTGAAAGGAGGAGAAGTTTATTTCTTCTCATAGTTTCAGCAGTCTCTATATGTGCAAGGTCTGCTGGCTCAGAAGCAGAAACAGCATGCTGTGAAGCTCTGGCAACCAGAAAGCGGATTGGGGGGAAGCCTGGGACAAGAATGCACCTTCCAGGTCATGACTCTACCTACTGGCCCCTTCAGTCAGGCTTCACATGAACTACTGAACTCATTAAAGTCTAGGCTGAACCCAGTGAAGAGCATAACGTCCCCACGATCCAGTTACTTTTCAAACACATGAGACTATTGAGGGGCGTCTTAGATCTAAACCATCACATTTTCCTAGTTCTAATCTGAAGGCCATTATGTATGACATACTTTAAAAAGTATAGATATGCTCCTGTATTTCAGAAAAGTGATTCTAATGCTTCTTTTTTTTAGATTTTATAATAGCAGGATGGCAAATGAAAAGCAAACTATTTTCCTACAAGGACAAGAATCTACTTGGGCAAAGTTCTACCATACTAAGTTTCTCTGGTTGTAAATATCAAGCATAAGAAATAGTGTTCACTGTGTTTTATATTTGGACTTCCTAGGCATTATTATTACATGATAATATGCTATTAAGAAAATAAATCCAGGAGAAGCTATTTTAGCTTTTGACCTTAATATTTGTGACTCACAATTTTCCATTCTGGCTGATAAATTTTAAGGATATGATTAAAAAGAATAAGAGGTTGATGCATTTTATTTGTCTTAACAAGAAATATAGACTGTCATTTGAACAATAAGGCTAATGTCCACATAAAAATAAAACTAGCATTTTATTAGGAATAAAATCAAGTAAAAATTTGATTGATTCATCTAGGCAAGGCACAATAAAATCGAGTAAAGAAGCTCAATCGTCCTTTTGTGGCTCAAGAGAATGTTACTTAGTTATCTAATGCTGTGAGACATTTTATCACTCCACTATTTAGCCCAATATTATGTATTTCTGAAGGGAAACTGGACTTCAAAGCTATTATTTCAACTTGAAATTGTTCAAGAAATCTATTTCTCCTCAAAATTGCTACATGCCTCTAGATCAAACTTACCAAATTTCTAATATAAGTGAAAATAAAAACACAATAATCTTTGATGAGAAAGGTTACAAGCAGCTATAATTTTAATTGTCTTAAACTGATTATATAAACTACAATAAAAATAGAATTATCAAGAGAAAACCTGGGTTTTAAATTAGATCCTAAAGTATGTGCATTTACATTTTCCAGGCTGTCAATGAATTATTAAAGACATGTGATTTTATATACATAAAATTTCTCCCACAATTAAGAGGTCCAAAAGAAAAAATGCTTTTATTCAGTTTAACCATTGTAATTTTTTGTTTCCTCAAGGTACAGTGTTCTACAGTTCTAACACAATTCATAGTGAGAAATATTGTCCAAAACATTTGTCTAAAGATAAATAAAAATGAAACACTCATGTGCCCAGCCATTACTAATATAAATGTAACTTAAAATGTAGATGAAAAAAATTCATAGTTTTTATTCTAGTTTAAAATCTTGTCTATGAATTTTAAAAACATGAACTTGATTCGTGACATAGCTGACCATTTACTCTCTTTGTACATTTAGTCAAGTCTCAATTTCATCATTTAAAACATTAAGGTAATTAGCATACCTTCTACTCACAGGGGCACAGATGTAAACTACTAAGATATAAATAACTAAAAACAGAAGTTTTTTTTATTTAAATTGGACCAACCAATGTACATATAAATAACGATTATCAAAAATGTGAAAAGTAATTATCTAGGGTAAATTTGGCACTGATATTTTAACCATCATTTTAGTTAAATAACTGGAATTTTCAGTTAGAGAATTAGCTTATCAAGTGCATCATTCCTAGAAGAACAGCTAAGAAAATGCTATTTGTTCCTTTTCAGTAGTTTAACAGTCTCCAATTTAGCCTGTTTGTGTTCAGTGGCATTTCAAAACAGGAAGTTCTTCCCCACTGATCTTTTTTTCATTACATAGCTAAAATTTCAAAATGTATCTCAAATAAATCCCAAGCTAAAGTTTCAAAAGTCATGTTATTAAGGAAAAATTCTACCAAGATTTTTTCTGTAGAAATGAAATTAAAGACGTTCAAATTATTTCTTAACTCACTCCAAAAAGAAATGTTTGGCTATGGCCAAAGCAAAGGGAAGGAGAGAAGGGGACTGGAGAGGAGAGGAGCTTGTTCATAGACCTACAACTAACTCTCTGTTCATAAAAAAAAAAAAAAATCATTTAAACTTTTTTGGAAAAGGAAAGGGTAGTGAGTCATGTAAAAATAAATTTTCAATCAAACAAAAACAAGTAAAGTAAAGTATAACTGAGATTGCTGGATTTTACATTTAACCAAAAGTTGTTCATTTATAATTTAAGAACAACATGACATTTAAAGGTGTGTTGTCTGAGCAAAACTTTGCAACTCTGTTTCATTAATCTATTAAAAGCCTAATGTGTTAGACATTTTTAGCAAGAGAACAAACACCTTTGATTAAACAAGGGGAATAGTTAATTTTCTGTAATAAGCAAAACATAAGTTCTATAAATTGAATGATTAGCACTTTCTATCTTACCTTAGAACTTTGGATTAATGTATTCTTGTGTCCTAAGTCAAAAAACCATGTTATTAAAAGTTGAGACAACAGTAAAATTCCTTGGAGTATTTCCTCAAAACAAATTTATTGGATTCGAGACATATACACATGTTGCTTGCAATAGACAAGAGGAAAATTTTGGTGATTTTTAAATTGCAGCATAAAGTCTCATTTAGGAGATATATCTAATATTCAATATGGTAAATGTTATACAATATGTAATACCATACTATACAATCTAGAATTGTTTTCAGAAAGTTAAAGAGTATTTTTGAATCTTTAATTTTTTTCAAAAAGAATAAACATTTTGCTACTTAGTATAGTTTTTTTTGGTATTTACTATTCAAATCTGTAACTAAAATAAATTGTAGTATTTTGTAACATTTCTGTCTATATAGTTTTTATCCATTTAATTTTAAAAACTCAAGTAGCCCTTTTACTATGGTAAATGAGGTGACAGTATGTTATAGCGGAAAGGAAAATAATCAGGAAGACCAAATTCCACTTGGTCATTAAGTAATGTTTATGACCTTGGGCAAATGACTTCAAAATGAATAGATTCTTAAGGAAAACAATTACTTTAAGGAAATGTAACTGACCTTAGTCTGCATTTCAGTAGCATTTATGTCTTATTACACTACTTGAAATAAACTAGAAGTCTCATTTTATATATATATATATATATATATATATATATATATATATATATATACACACTTTTTCTGGTGCTGGGGATTGAACTCAGGGCCTTGTGCTTCCTAGGCAAGCATTCTAACTATTGAGCTAAATCCCCACCCCCACCCCCCATAGTATTATGTAATGTCTAAGAAGATGCATTTCACTGAAATAGTTCTTATTTTCCCCATTTAGAGCAAATGATACTAAGAAAAATCTATCAGCAAGAAGATTAAGTATATTTTAATAAAAGCATTGGTGTTTATGAATCACCTCAGAATGAGGTAGGATAGAAGAAATAAAATTTAGCTAGAAAGGACATGAGGAAATTATAAATAAAATTGTACTTCGAGGAAGACGAATTTCCAGGACCTAGCAAAGGTTACCCAAGGCTTTACATGTCAGCAACCCTTTGGTTAAATTTAGGCTTCTTCCCTTCCTGACCCATCACACCCAAAATTTCTCAGGAAAACTGGAAGTCTATCAACTGTCTTAATTGAGAAAGAAAAAAAAAACGGGAATCTGATCCTAAAATAAAGGAACAGGTTGAGAGAATCCAAAGAATGTTTAAATTACCTATCTCAAAACAAAAGAATAACAGAATGAAAAAACTTGGCTTATACTACTATAGACAGCTAAGTTAGATAGAAATTAATATGCAGTCAGCGAGGGATGTGGCCCTTGAGGAAGTCAGTACAGAAGATGAGAACCACAAAGATTGTGGCTGGAGGCAAATCAAGAGAGCCAGGCTTCAAGATGGAGAAGGAATAGCCAGGCATGCAAGCCTCTCTAGAGATAAACAGCAGTTTAAGATTATTAGCACTGTCTGGTTCAGCAGGTCCAGACAGGCATCAGACATAGGTGGGTGGTGAAAACATCTTGATTCATCCCTTTCCAAGAGCACCTTTGTACTTTCCATATACCCTGACTAAGTGACTTGTTTCCTTATTGGATCAATATCAGCTAAGTGACTATATTTGGAATCCTATAGGTTAATTGTAGTTTGACCCATGCTGTGCCCACACTGTAATTTTGTTCTATAAATTACTCCTGATGAAGAGCCTCAGCAGCCACCATTCAGGATCCCTCCTGGAAATCCAAGAGCTATTCTTCTTCTCTTTATTTCCAATAAAACTCTCCGGACTTCCTCCTTTGGTTCCTGACTTCATTCCTTAACATCATGAGACCACAAACATGGCATATCTGACATCTTGGGAGTTATTTTTCCCATAACAATTCTTATAATGTGTGCCAATACCCTTCTTGGAGAGTGGACCCTGTTTTTCTGGGGTTTTCATCCTCTTAAAAGAACAACAAGTGTTCCCAGTTTCAGGAAATAAGGGGCTTCTCTTTCTCTCGAGGTCCTGCACTCTATTTCTAGACCTTTTAATTTCTGCCTAGTAAAAACTTTCTCAGGCCTCTAACTGGCTAGTTCTGAAAATTCGCTTTTCTGAGTTGGGAGTCAGTGAACCTGCAAACCTATTTTATGAGTGAGGTGAGTTAGGTTCCTTCTCTCAGTTTCTGGAATCTCAGACACTCTCTCGTGACAAGCATATTGTTAATTTAGTCAAGCCTGAGTATATTACCAAAATTCACTTTTTTTTTTCCAGAGAAAAATCAACCCTAACCTACATTCTTTAACTAAAAAGTAACTTTCTTAAAAAAAAAAAAATTCAAATCATCTATCCTGACTTCTCATGGTAGCCCACACTATGTTTCCCAGACGCAGTATGTATTTTATTTTTGCTTTTATATTCTTTTCTTGTTCTGTCCAAGTTCACTCTACGGAGCTGGTTTCTCCCATACGCCTTCACCCCTCACTTTTCAAATAAACTTTTTGCACCATTTTTGGCTTTTCTCATCCAGTTCTTTGTTCAAGATGAGAAGAACCTGGAATCCAACTACAGAAAGCCAGGAGAGCAACCCAGAACCTGGTAACATTTAATTGGCAAGCCACTTTTAGAAGCAGGCTACCCAGTAACATTTTGGTGTAGTCAGCCAGGAGAAAAGCTCAGGTACTGGAGACCAAGGTAAGGCCCTTTGGAGGCACACTTTTTTTTTTTTTTTTTTTTTTTTTTTTTTTTTTTTTTTTTTTTTTAAATGAGGTGATGTTTCTTTTCTCCTCTCCCTTACACTATCCCATAGGCCAGAAATGAAGGGCACTATTCTCAAGGCATGCAGTGAACTCTTTGCTGCTGTTGTAGCCTGGGGAATGGGAGAAGGGAATGTACGGTTTGTTTTTCTTTCTAACTGCTTGTGTTCACTCTATGGGTATGCCTTGTTGTCCATGCATTTGTTTGTTGTATATTTTGCTAAACTAGCCTTGTCTCCATATACCCTAGTTTATAAATGACTTTTCCTCTGTTTATGTTTTGATTAGAGGTGCCGCCATTCTACCTTGCTATGTGGCCAGCAGCTAAACTGCCTTGAAATGTGGCCAGCCGCCATATTGTCTTGTCACATGACTATGCATAACTTTTACGTGGGCATGTGTCATCAGCCACTGCCATTGTTTTTCTCTCTTTTTTTTTCTTCTATTTTGTAAATAACTGGCCTTACAAAAAGCCTCTGATTTTAAACAGCATGTGGGCTTATGGATAACCAGAAAGAGGAACGTTTTTCTTTCTTCCCATAGGAAGGAAAAACTCTGCCCTGTCCCTTTGGGAATCAATGTAGCCTTTGCAGGTGCAAAACCTTTGGGTGGGGAAGCTACGGGGAGACCCACGACTGCAGCTCAAGGCAAATGTGGGTGAACAAGCAGGGGATGGCAGGCCCACAGACAACACCAGAAGCCTGCTTCCAACCCAGTAGAGTGTCCCAAGACAAGCAGATGGGAAATCTGTTGGAACTCATCACCACACAGATTCCACCAACTTTGCCACTAGCCCATATCCTTGATGAATGGGACAAGTTTGATCCTGACAATTTATAATAAAAACAGCTTAACTACTATTGTAATACACTCTGGGCTCAAGAGGAACTGGGAAGTGGCAAGAGATGCGTGTGGGATGGTACTTTACATTATGACACTATTCTCCAGTTACAGTGCTTTTGCTCAAAACATACAAGGTGGAATGAAATGCCTTATGTTCAAGCTTTTGTGAGGATCAAAGGGATTGCTCAGGAGCTATGGTGTTAAGAGTAACCCCAGAGGAAAAGAAAGAAATTCTGGATGACCTGAGTCTGAGATTCCCGCTTATCTCTCAAGGAAGTGTGGTTCTCTCTGACCTGTTTGATGATAGTAGGATGTCTCTTCCACTTCGTCCTTATAGCCCCCAGACCAATAAACCATGTACACACCTTCAAAGCCACCAGGCACCTCCATTAGAGCCCAGCACTCCAGAGGAACCCAACACTCCTCAGCTCCCTCGGCAACCTCCTCAGGCAGCCCTAAGTGACACTAGGTACACACAGACAGCTTCAAGCCCCAAAGGTCAAACCCAGACTGGTGCTTCTTAGTATTCTGGTTCATAATTTGCCCTTCCTCTAAGAGAAGCCCCAGGGATGGAAGGAAATACTCAAGCACACTTTTCTTTTTCAGTTATAGATGTCCACCAGTGCAAGAAATTATTAGGCCAACTGTCAGAAGACCCTGGCAAGTCTGCAGATAGGTTCCCAACTTTGACCTTGCTTTTGAGTTACCATGGTGAGATGTCCAATTCATCCTGGCCACTTACTGTACCTCAGATGAAATACAGAGAATCCTACAAAAGGCTAGAAACTATGCAAATGAATAATATGCTTTAATAAGGGAAAGAAACCACTCTGGTACAGATATTTTTTCCCTCAACAAAGCCGAACTGGGATATAATACTCAGGATGGACTAGAAATGATGTCTTGTATGTTAACTTCTCTTATCACAAGGACGAAACAATTCATTAAAATATCTGCTAATTATGATAAAGTGAGTAGGGTCTTAGAAGGCAGAGAGGAAAACCCAGCTTTGTTTTGTAACCAATTAGCAGAGGCCTTATACGAGCATAGTAATATACATCCATTTCCTAGAGAGGAAGAGACACTAATGTGACAACATTTCATCTGTCAGCCATCCCCAGATATTTGGTATAAACTACAAAAATTTCAGGTGGGGCCTCAGACACCTATGACTCAATTGCTGGACACAGCCTTTTCTGTGTTCAACAATTGGGACCCAGAAGAGAGACAAGGGGGAAAAGGCTAAGATTGTAGTTTTTACAATTGGTAGCTCTTTAAAGTCGCCCAGGTCATCTAAGGAAAAACCCAGGGACAACAAAGCAAAGGGTTTCTGTTTCAAATGTAAAGGAAGGCAGCTAATGTGCCTGACTCTTGGCAGTGGGCGTTTGACTGTGCCCACTCCAAAAGATGGGCTAGGCCTGCCAAAACTCTCATTTCCTATTCTAACAACTGAAGAGGCCCGGGGTAACCTGCAATGCCCCTGTCCACAGACATTACTATCTCCTCTGAGGAGCCCTGGGCAATCTCAGACTTCATTGGTTTTCCTTTCTTCAACCCAGCTAGTGAGCCATAGCACCCCAAGATAGTCAGAGAGTAAATAATTCCCAGCAGGGAGGGTCTACAGCTCCTTCCAGCTTGAAGAAGCTCTAGAAGACTGAGCTCCCCACTCTCTCAGCACTCCACAAAGAATTATGTGTATCTGTGTCTCTCAGGGGGAAATTAGATAGGAGATTAGGACTTGGGAGAGCTGGCTGAGGTAGTAGATATGACCTGTTAATTACAAGAGCCTGGAACATATGCTCAGAACAGTTCCTAAAGCCCTGCATGTAGACTTCTCATGAGAACTCGAACAGGTTTTCAATAGGACGGCCTAGACCTGACATCAGCTTGAGGAGTGGGATCCCAGCACTGGACCATATGTAGACGTTCTCATGACTTTCCTTGAGATTTGGACAGTATAAAGGACACAGATGCTAAGAAGACTTTGCTATCGTGACTTCTCATGGTAGCCCATGCTGCCTGTACCAGATGTAGTGTGTACTTTTATTTTTGCTTTTATCTTCTTTTTCTCTTGTTCTGCCCAAGTTCTCTGTGCTGCAGAGTTTGTTTCTCCTATATTCCTTCATCCCTCGTTTTTCAAATAAACTTTTGGCACCATTAAAAATAAGTTCAAATCACTAAATAATTCCCATAAGTTTTATTCCCATAAATTACGTTGAAGCAGTAAGGCAATTTATAAGACAGAGTGGGAAGGTCAAAGAATATGAAGTTACTATTAAATTATTTGGTAACCTAGGCTGAGCCATTTGCCATTTGGCTAATATAGACAAACTTGTTTCTACATTTGGAGAAAAAGTAAATGGAAACAGGAAAGGGGAGAACAATGATGTCTATCCCACCTAACTCAAAGTTATTTGAATTGTTAAGAACAAATTCACAAATAAATATCAATGTTATGTAGAAGAACTGTAATTTTAAGGAAATGTTGCATTAAGGATAAGATTGTCTTCTTTATTTAATAGCACTTTGGCAGGACATGTGTGTGTCATCATTTATAATTTTAAGTCTACTAATTATCTCATGGGATTCATTAAACAAACTAAACAGGGTTCGCTTCTCTGACAACAAAGATATTTTTGTAATACCTTCTAATAATCTAGTTCTTCTAAGGGAATACAAAGTGAGATCTCCCAGTGGGTGAAACTATTCACTCCACATGGTTAACCCCCACTACGAAAATCTTATGGAAATAAGACCCCGAAGATATTACAGAAATGGTTGAATATAATTAAAATAAAATTATAAAACCTAAAATGTCTCAAAGTTCTGGGTTGCACTTATTGCCAAGAGTTAAGTAGAGTAATAATTTAGGTGTTTATTTTACAATCCAGAAGCCAATTCATAGCCATAATAGATTTGTATTTTCTTTTTTTTCTCCCAAATACTCTCTTCCTCCAGACTTATTTTCTCAAATATTTTTATCTTCACAGAGAAGAAACTCAAAGAAGCTTGACATTGGTTTCCAAGTCTATTTTAAATCAAAACCAAATCTTACTGTTGTCCAAACTAATACACATTTCTTATTACTAAACTATTAACTATAACTTATCATAACTATAACTTATTATTCTAAATTATTAACTATAACTATTTTAATCATATTTGAACCTAAAAATCAGCATACATTGAATGAATGAATGAATATTCTTTCTGGGATAAGAAAGATCTGGATAAATTGCACATTTCATGAAAAATATACCTCTCTTTTTAGTTTACTTGTTTCAAAGACAGTAGTCTCAGTTACCACTAAAACATTTTTCTGGGTGATCTAGATGTTATCATTGGGATTGTATTTACATAAGTTACAAAGTGTACCTACATTTTTAAAGGATATATTAAATATGAGGTTTTCAGCATATCTCCCACTTCTTTAAGTCATAATTCTCACTCAATTTGTCAGTCCTTATACTGCAAACTAATTTTATATTTGAAATTTAATTTCTTTCCTAATGAGTATAATGAATCCTGTCCCTTAGAAGCATTACTACTGATTTTTTGTAATCCTATCATATTATTAGGAATTGTAAATACTTTGACAATTAGTGTACATTTTATATTACCTTCTGTACAAATTGGATCAACTTTCTCTGTCATTTCTTTAACATCTATACTATAATTATGTGGTTTATAATTAAAATGTTGTCCAGTTATACAGCACATTCTAATTTTTAAAATTCTCAAACTATTAATATATATTGAGTTTGAAGCAGAAAAAAGGAGAATTGACTTAAATTTATAGAGTTGAATTGAATTACTCTGAATGATACCATTTTGTTTAATATATTTAGTAATTTGTTATGGTTTGTGTCAACATGTCTGCCCAAAACCTCATGTGGTTATAGGTGGGGATTTCCAGAGGTGGCTGGATCTAGACTGTGTGATGCTGGGATTAAGTGTTGATGTTGGGATCGATCAAGGTGTGTGATTACTAAATTAGTCCAATGACTGGTTTGGCATAGTTCTGAGTGTTCACGATGGGAAGGCCCATCCTGGGTATGAGTGCTACCTGTCCTAAGGGCATGTAGTCAGGGTGGAATATAAAGGACAGAAAGGGAGCTGCTTTCATCACTTGCTGCTTTACTTCTTCACTGCTTGCTGGCTTCTGACTGCCATGAGCTGTTTCTCCTCTACAATGCCCCTCCGCCATGCCACCCTGCCTTTCAGCCAGCCAACTATGAAATGAAACCTCTACAAACTGTGAGCTACAATAAACCTTTCTTCCCTTAACTTTGAGTGGAACATATTATGTCTCAGTGATGAGAAAAGTAACTAAGACACGTTTGCAATATTTGCTAGATTAGTACAAGAAATTATGTCTTTTTCTTTTAGTTTTGACTCTGAGAAAAATCAGATTTTTTTACATTGCAATAATTTTAAATGATTTTCATTTTAATATGTTTTTAAATTTACTCAACTGTTTCTCATTGTGTCTCAGACATGAAGAATATGTGCTCATAACAATATTTCTACTTTCAGTAGAGTGGGTATCCTTCTCTAGTCTTTGAAAATAAGAGCCGAAGATGTCTTGTTAAATTTCATGTTACTTTTGTTTCTCGTATTCCTTTGCTGTTTTACATGTTCTGTAATTTCTCCCTTAAAAAAAGATACATGGTACATTGTTTGCTATATGTGCCTCTTCAAGCTCAAGGAAAGTCTAAACTTAATATTATTAAGTAACACCAGAGCAGTGAAATCCAAGGCAATTTGGCAGGCACTCAAGTCCATTTAGCACTTGCAAAAACATTGTAATCTACTTGGCCCTGTAACTCACTGGGATCTTCAAAGCACTACCAAGCAAGCTCTGCTGTTGATATGAAAGTATCAGAGATTAGAAAAGCTAGTTTCACTAGAAAAGCCATGGCTTCTGAGACCTAACGCCCTAATTAAGACACGAATCTCATTTCCGAAGTGACAACTTTTTCAGTTGTTTCTTTAACTTTGAGAGAATCATGTTGTGCCTTTGAAAAAGCACTGTTTAAACATCTACACTTGACTTATTTCACTAATTGCATTTAATTTTTATTTTAATTTGACACCGGCTCTATGTAGAAATGAGCTTCGCAAAAAGAAATGGAATTCCTAAAGTTTTGCTAGACTGATTTTGAATGACTGGTTAACTTAGATTAAGGGTCTGTTCTCTTATATTGAACAATAAGAGTCTAGTTGTGGCACAATAATAAGGATGATGTCTAATTTATAGCTTTTTCCCACTTTGGGATTTTTTTTGGCAGATAAAAAATACAAAATAACATTTTTTGCTGTCTCTTTTATTGTTGTCTTGGAAAAATGTCAAGAAATCAATAAGAAAATAAGAAGACATTTAAATTAGGTAAATGAAAATTCAATTGATTATCCTAAAATCAGAATGATGAACTGATATGTTCATTTTTAATATTTTACAAACTAATACCTTCAAGGATTTATATTACGTTAAAAGTGGATCTCTTTGAAATTTAAACATGAAAATTGGAAAACTACACTGTATCACCAATGATTCTTAGTTACTAAGCAGTATAAATGTATGCATATGAAGCCTGTGAAATGTTTACTGTGAAACAGGCAAGCAACTGGTTTTTATTCTGAACTACAGCTTTAACTGAGTTACACCAAAGATTAAAGTCAATTTTAATATTCAAATATAAATAATTATCCATCTATTTGATCCTTAAAAATTTAATCCTTTGCAAAATGCCAATTGTATCTTTCAAAAATTGGTTTCTGTTGGCTTACTTCACCTTTGTCATACATGTTTGCAAATTATAAATCAGTTCCTTTCTGCTAAGTTTGGTCTGAAGGGCAGCAGCATCTACATGCCCACAAAACTCCTTAGAAATGCAAAAATTCAGGCCTCACCTAGAAGTTACTAAATCAGAATCTCCGTTTTAATGAAATTTCTAAATGATTGATCTGGACATTAACATTTGAGAGGCACAGAAATAGAATGCAACTTCCTAGAAACTTGAGTTTAAAATAAAGTCATGAACATGATGGTGATTGATTAGAAATTCTATATTGGCTCTATTTCTTTCTAAAGTGCTTTATTCTATTATGGCTACCCAAGTATACATTTCTTGAGCATAGGCCTTATAGTCCCAAATTTGTTTATCCCTGTATGCAATTTAGAGACATTCAGAAAATGTATGACATTCAAAGGATTCATATCCCCTCTCCCAAAGTAGCATGCTTTCTATTCATTCACATTATAAAGTAGCCAGCATATATTATAAGTGCTTTATCTCGTGGATATTAAAACTCAGTTCATAGACTAAGGAAAGTTGAAGAGAAGGAGAGGGATGAAATTCAGTGTTGAACTGAGCAAATTCCTTTCCGAGCTGAAGAGAACGACAATGGAAATCTTGCCTGATGAATACAGAGCCAGCTCCCATGCAACGTTTTGTCCTGTTTGTGTGTGTGTGTGTGTGTGTGTGTGTGTGTGTGTGTGTGTGTGTCTGTGCTCTACCTATTCGTAAGGTTCTTTTTTGAAGAAAAGTATATCTTGGAAGATTTTGGATCTTAGTAAACTAGCAAACAACCACCAAATAACACTTAAGTTACCCCACATATATGATGTTAGCAGCGTGAGACAGAAGCCAGCCAAGACAATTTTAAAAAGTTTGCATATTTTACATTAAATTGAAATCCAGGCCCTATCCCCAAAGTGGCAGTTCTCTTTCTTTTCCATTTGCTTCTCTCTCTGCTCTCCCTTCCCCTCTTATTCAAAGTAAAGCAAAGCACTGTGAGGTTATTCAGGAAAGAAAGGCATACTTCGCTTTGGCATATTTTTCCTGCTACCTTCACCTGACACATATTCCATAACAGATAGATATAGACTTTGAACAGATTGAAGTTGGAAAAAAATCACTCAAAATATTTCCCAAATTATAGTTAAACCATGAGGTAAATGTACATTTTGGGTATTACGGTAGATATGTACTTACAAAAATAAAACTATCCTTCCAGGATGTGTATGTCTAGCCATCTTCAGTAAATGAGGGTTTCCAGTGATTTTTAAAAGTTAAAATACTTATATAATTTTATGAACTGATACATTAGTCTATTCACTTAAGCTCCATGTCAGTATATCATTTAGTGTATTTTATATCCTAATATATACAATGTGGGGAGCTTTTCATAACAACAATTCAAAACAAAATACGGAAAACAGTATTTTCTATATCTAAGTCAAGAATAGGGAATCATCCATTTTAATAAAGCGA
Source organism: Hystrix cristata (assembly GCA_004026905.1). Taxonomy (NCBI): domain Eukaryota; kingdom Metazoa; phylum Chordata; class Mammalia; order Rodentia; family Hystricidae; genus Hystrix; species Hystrix cristata. The sequence continues at coordinate 36,964 of PVJO010009191.1, forward strand.
AAAAAAAAACAAGGTTTGGATATATTTAACTTTCCGATAAGATACAATATTATCGACTGTATGCAAATTAAAAAGTCATACGTCATGACATTTTAGAATTCTGAACTTGTTGGAAAGTAGAGAATATGTTGGAAAGTAAATTATTCTATCACCCAATACCTTACATGAAACCTGAGGCACTAATTTCAAGTCTCTGAGCTTTAATTTTTTCTTATCTGTACACTGAAGGGTTTGACCCCAGAGAACTTTCTGGTCCCTTCCACTTTGAAAATTTTTGAAAGCTGCACCACACTTGATGCACTACGATGTAGAACGAGATGCAGTAAATGTTTGTTGAATTCAATGTAATATGACTATTACTTTGTTGCCTTGTTGTTCATTGTCCCTGCCCTATCAGAATGTAAGCTTCTCAAGAAGTTAGTTTCCTAAATTTCTTTGCGGACCATCCTTCACAATTCTATCCAACCCCCAAATCTAAAGTATTGAGATGCAGGCTAAGCTGTAGGTTTTGAGTTATTACAGATTAATAAATCAATACAGTGAAGCTGATAATACCTGCAAAGCCAGGGGACAAGGAAAACAAACACCTCATATATTGCCTTCTGTAAATCATCACAGGATTTTCCCCCACTGGAAAGAGCCTTGAAATAACTAACAACTCCTTCATTTTACTTTTGGGGAAACTAGTCCAGGGAAGTGAAGTTATTTGCCCAAGGCCACTCACTCTCTAGAAGTTAATAAAATATAAATCATAAAATGCTTGATGTTCATACATTTTAAACAAGCCTTCTGCTCTCATTTCCTATGCTGAAAACCACAGGAAAAAGTTTATAATCCTAAAGACAACAATGAGTTGCATATTTGACGCCTTAGCTGGTATGTCACAAACCTACATGTAATTGATTACCAGTGTTCTGTTTCTTCAAAGGAAGCACAGCAGAAGAAAATTATTACTTACAAATAACTGGCCAACATCCCCTAAAATAAATAGTATGTAAAAATACAGATGTCATAAAAGAAATATGAATTAAGATATAGCACTAAATATTTGCCACATTAAGTAAACTGGAATTTTATGGAATGACATTATAATGAGTCATAACCTGAATTATTGTAAATAAAATGAAAGCACTGTATATATGCCTTTGGTGATTGTGAAGGGTTAACATTCCAACAGTCGTTTTTTCTGTACTGGGGACTGATTTAACTCACGGGCACTCTACCACTGAGCTACATCTTCAATCTTTTTAGTTTTCATTTTCAGATGGGGTCTCACTAAGTCGCCCAGGAGGGCCTTTAGCTTACAATTCACCTTCCTCAGCCTCCAGAGTATCTGAGATTACAGGTATGCACCAATGCATAAGGTTTAGTCCTACTAGTTCATCGAAATTTTAAATAATCTGTGCACTGAAACACTAAATAGGAGAATATAATACAAGTAGACAATCAATTGACAAGGTTATTTTAATATACTTGATTATATTCATTTTTGATTTTTTTTTTTAGATTTGAAGTTCAAGGTGAATATTTTCCCCTTTTTATTGACTCAGAACTTTGATAAAACATACTCAAAGAAATGAAAAAGGCTTTGGGGGGAAAGCCCTGGCTTGGAAACTGAAGACCAGAAATCCTGCTTAAGGAAATCTCTCTTATTAACTGGTTAGACTTAGCTAATCACACCTGCCTGAACTTCAGGCTCTCCACTCATGAAAAGAGGCATAACCGCGCCTTCCTTTCCTACTGAAGTTTTCATGAGACAACAATAATATAATTACTCCCTTAACGATATGAAATATAGACTACTGTACATATTTTAAGTATTAACTAGTAGAATTAGTCAAAATGAAAGTCTAGCAAAAAACTGATTTTTTCATTTTGCATGAAATGACTGAACTGTAAAATCATTTAAAATCTCAGTTTTCATTCTAATAATTTAAACATCTTAAGAGCATTTTCCTTTTAATTAAAATCCATTAGCAAATAAAGTTTATTATTACTGTGCTAAAATATATGACAGATTATTAAATTTTTTTATTGAACAGAGAAATATCCTCTTCTACGATTTCTTCTTTCTTTGTACTTTTTGTTTATGCAAATCTCATCATTCAAAATGAGTAGATTGAGCGGACTAAATCATTCTTTCAGATTCGGGGTGGAAATAACTATATTAGAGACAATTAAGTGGGCAGTTTAAATCCTTGAATAGTTGGGGAATTTTGAGTGCAAAAGATAATAGAAGCATTTCTGACAAGTCACTCTTCTAATTCAAAATAGTAAGTAGAAAAGACTCTTTTTTCCCATTTTTAAACTATTGCTTAATAAGAATTCAGTCTTTCCACAGATGTAGCTGCATTTCAGAAGACACTTCTCACCTTAAAACAGCTTACTTTATTGATAAACTTGTGCTTTACAACTAATGTTTCATAAGACAGAAATCTTGAGAGAGTGACACATAAACATACTGATGTTTTCTTTTAACAAAGGACCACATTTTGGGGACAAGGCCTTGTCATGAACTTCTACTGAAAAGCACCATGATTTTCAAACATGATTAGATTAATTTAAGCATTACAAGCCAGTCTAAAATATCAACACATCTTACCTGGTTTTCTTCATTTTGGATACTGAATAATCAATAAAGTATTCAGATAATATAACTTTGCTCAGACAGCGACATGTAATTTGGAAGGTTAATGTCAATCCGATTAAATATATATTTTATCTTTTCCAAAAGTAAAACTCACTTACATCTTTCATGAGAAAATATACCATCTATTTTTATGGCCTACTCTTTCTTTTTACCCAATTCACAGTGACCTCACCAAAGAGAAAAGATTGAGAATGGCCTCTTTTCTACATACACACTGAAAAAGAACGTTCTAAGAAAGCAGTTTTTAAAAAGGTGGTTCCTTTGTCACTGAAGACATAGTAAGTGCTATGCGTGTTGTTACAAACACACAGTGATAAAGGCCTTAAAATGCTGCCTGTAAGCCTGTGGAAGAATCTGGGGAGGGACGCTCATAATATTTACACTCACACCACATTGACAATCCCAATAAAAAGGAAAAGTGAATAATAATAAGAAAGCATTGTTATTAAAAGAAAAAAAAAAATGATGCACAGGAAGAGAACACATCAGAAAGCACGGGATGCCCAGACACAGTGTCAAGACTATGAGGGAAAAATTCAGAAAAGATGGAATTACTCCCCAAGGTACAGTATTTGAATTCCTAGTTGCAACCAAAGAAAAACAGTCATTTCTAGGCATAATGAAGATATAACAAATTGGACTAATTCCACTAAACATCTTATTTTAAACAAAAAACAGCAAAAGACAGACACAACAAGAAAATTTGTTGGTGAAGAAAATTCAAAAAATCTGTAAGCAAGTTTGAAGGAGTAAATGCTTTTTCATTCTTGTGTGGGATCGCTAGATTTGTTTAAAGCTTCTTTGGGATCACTAGAGGAGAGTCTAAGGTGGTTAGTAGAAGGAAGATCATAAACCGCAGATAAAAAATAGTAAGTTACTAGGGTAACTCATGAAGGTTAGAATATGTGAGAGAAGGCTGAAGAGAAAAAGGAAAAAGAAATTAAGATAGAACTGATTGCTAGTGTTTTGAGGAAGAAGAAAACAAAGATCATGGGGCTCTAAAGTGGTGGGAGTGAGAAAGCTGAAGTGGGTAAGTGTAGGAGAGATGATGTGGGATGCAAACGTGAAGCATGGATGTGTATAGAAAATGGAGCCAGAGGGTAAGTGTGCTTGCAAGTGTGTGAAGGAGCACAAGCATCCAGGACAAGAAGTGTTCACACTTTTGATGGAAGACGGGGAATATGGAAGGTGGGTGAGGAAAGCCCATTGAGTAAAATGATATAAATAGAATGATAATGATTAGTAAAAAGAAATTTTATTCCCTAGAGTAACATTCTTTTCTTTTTTCATTCTGATTTGCTTAGCTGGTGTTCCAGCTGCTACAGTACCTTCTTACTGGCATCCACTCTCTGTTCCAACACGTTGGTTCATTCAAAGACAAACAACAATATTTCGACAGCAGTGTCACCTACTGTGAAATATTCCCACTGTTTTGTTGTTAGCATACCTACTTGAAAAACCTTCAAAAGTGTCCTGTGCCTACAAAGCACACATACCTCTTAACTGCATAGGAAGCCATCAAGCCTACAGTCCTTTATTTAGCCTGTAACCACCATAAACTTCTAGGCTAGTTACTACCAATGGCTGTTTTCTAGCCTGACACCCTTTTTATGAACCTCTTAGGCACAAATTAATTCCTCCCTCCATTGTGGTCAATTAGAGCATTTATTAATGGTGCCCTAGTTTTCTAAGAGTCTCCTGACTCGAAGAGACCCATGTCATGTTTTCTCATCAGCCATTTTCTACAGTATTCCTGGAGCTTAACCTGTGGTTTGGCACAATAGGTGACTAATTAATGCCTGTGGATTCTTATGTGAATAAATAAACGTATGACACTTCCTTTAAAATATGTGAAGCCGGATTGGAATTAGCTCTCTGAATTCATCCTCTGGATGATTTCCTTTCCCACTAATAGAAAATGTGTCAGCCATACATGTATTTTGTCAACGTAGCCCAAAGTCAGTGGCATATACAGTCTCTTAGATAATGTGCCTCCCCCGGTTCCAAAGAAAATCTTACAAATCCTGGCTGAAGGCTATTGTGGACTGCTCGCATTGAGAAAGGGGAAAAAATTACTTTCTAAATCTTTTACTAGATTTCTTCCTGCTACCAGCAGTCTGAAAGCTCTCTGTCAGGAATTTCTCTTACAGAAACAAAGTTTTGCATACCAAGAGAAGGAATCATGTGAAACCTGCTAACCCTTCTTCCAGGGCTTCCAGGGGGCGAAACTGGACTGGGTGTCCATCAGAATACTATTCAGGTGTTAAGGGGGAGGGGAGGCTCTGTTCAACCTTTAACAAATGACTGAGATTTAGAAAATTAATATATTTTTGTTCTTGGTCTGAGCTTCCTTCCTATTCCTGTATTTCAAAAGCACAGCAACTTTTAAATTTGCTGGCAGCGATATATCATGTAAGGGAAGCTTTCCATCAAAGGGAAAAGGGAAAAGAAGGGGGGGCAGCCTACATTTATAGAATGTAAGAATTCTTAGCTCCGGCTTCTTTCCCCCACATCTCCCACCTGCCTCCAAACCAAAATACAGTAGTTACTAAGTCCGTTGCCAGCCCTCTCCACTGTCATTTCCTTAGGAACAGAACTCAGCTCGAGACGCCACTTGCCTGCGTATACTCTGCCTTCTCCCTTCCATCTCGCTCGTGCATCCTTCTCCAACTGTGCCTTGCAGCCCTTCTCTCAGAACTAAATAATGAGTTCCCTGCAATCAGGGGAAACAAATTAGCCTTAAATTCGGGAAAGTGGAGGACTGCTCCTTAAAATGACAGGAGCGAACTGAGAAGGGAAGCCGCGGCGGGCTTCTGTCTTGTGAAAACCTATTCCAGAATCGTCCCACTTTGGCGCTCAGATCTCTAGAAGTGACTGTGCAGCCTTGTAATAAAGAGAGAACACTGTGGTTTCTTCCCAGCAGCGGGAGCAGCTGGAACCTTTCTCTCTTTAACTTTCAATTTCCTCTCCTTTCTTACAGTTCAAGAGCCTCCCAGTCCAGTGCCTAAGCTTTGATTGCCCCCTCCCCCACCACGGCATTTCTTTCGGAAGAGGACCCTCCGCTCATTCTAGGGAGCTTGTTCCACGCAAGACGAGACTGTCAAAAACATTGTAAAGAAGCAGCGGTCTTCTTTCTTATCACGGGGCGGGGGCAGGGGCCGCAGGGGAAATTTTAACGCTTGTAACTATTATTGCATAGGAAAAATCTTGCGCTCTTAAAAGCTGCTAAATAAATAAATTGGGGACAATGAAGGTGCGAGTTAAAAAAGGCGAAAGGGCATAGCGCGCGAGGGGCGGGGGGAGTGGGTAGGGGAAAACCTCAAATCCGGGTTTGATCCCCGCGTTCAGAATCCACCCCGGCCCTGCACGTTGGGTGGACCCCAGCGTCCGGCACCTCTAAGCGCCAGTGAGGAGCAGGGGGCTGGAAGCAAGGGCAGTGAGCGGGAGCGCTGGAGGAGACCTATGGACTCAAGGGCAGCGGTGCGTACGGAGCGCGCGGAGCAGGGTAGCGTGAGCAGCCGGCCCGGACTCCCCGTTCGACCGCAATTCCTGCCTCCGAGCCTCTAGGGGGCTGACATCATTGCCAGAAGGAGGGGCTGCGCAAGGGAAGGCGCCTGGAGAGCGGGTTCTCGGGAATCCCTCGAGGAGACTCTCCCGCACTGCTTGGCAAGCTCGGCGCCCAGACAGCGGTGGCCGGACTCAGATCTTGGAGCTGCGTGCGGAAATTCTTAATTTAGCAGAGGGAGAAAGGTATCTTTTGACCAGAACGTGTCCGTCTCTCGGTCGTTTAGTCAAAAGCACCCTCACACAGTCTGCACTGCCTCCGATAAACCAAAGACAAAAAAAAAAAAAAAAAAAAAAGACACTGTATATGCTGTTACTTCCAATTGCTTTCAAATGCCCCTACACACACACACACACACACACACACACACACACACACCCCAAAGAACAGCCCTGCGACGGATTTCCCGCTGTGATTTCGAGAATTTGTCAAATAATATTACAAGTGGAATTCCATTTAGTTTTTACTAAGTCATGAAGGTCCTTGCGAATGCCCCCCCCCCTTTCTTGAGTCACACCTTACTTTTTATGGAGGAAAACATTTTCTTTCAGTCACAAAGCGCCGCCACCACGTCTAGTGTGGTGCTCCGTGTTCAGGTTGTTTCCTAGTTGCAGCGCTAGCGAGGGTCACTCTCGCTGCTCCTGCAACAGCCTCGCTCCATCTCCATCCTTTACCACTTTTTCCTTCTACCCAGATTTCCAATCACTTTTTCCTCCCCGAATGATACAATTTGTACAGATGTACCTCCTAGGCTAGGTTGAAATCCTATCTTGGCGTGTTTGCACACAAGGAAGGACACTTTTTTTTTTCCTTTTGTTGCCTTTGCCGTTTACTTCTTTTGTCCTATCCCCTCTTCTCTCCGAGCTTTTCTTTGTATCTTTGTGCCTCGTTGGCGCAAGTTTCAATTCCCAGATCGGAGACAACCTTTTGGAAGGGCACCTAGCTCTCAGAGGCGCGCGCGCGCACACGCTGTCCACACGCTCATCCCAGCGACCCGCACCCCCAGCCACAAAGGAGAGCAAACCAGCGGAGTCCGTAACAAATCATTCCGCAAGCAAAGGGGGTCGTGCGCAGTTAAGCTCTAAAATTCTTTCCTTGGGGAGGCAAGATAGCAGCACCCGCTCGCCATGAGTGACCACCCAAGGGAGGAGTCAATGTGCGACTATGTGGTCCTCTGTAAATCGTGTCTCTAACCCGAGGCCCACAGTCGCTCTGCTCTTCCAGAGTCTCTAAAGAAATGTCTTCATTTTCAGCACTTTCTTTCTTTTTCTTTTCTTTTTTTTTTTTAAGTCACCTTTTCCAATGTCGCGCACATTAACAGACATTTCGCGAAAGGGAGCCGTTTTACTGTACTACACGCTTTAGGAAAATAATGCCTTTACAGAAAGATTAACTGTTTGGGGGGGGGTCTTAGAAAGCGCCAAGTGGGACAGAGGATAGGTGGGCGTTTTTTCAGCTAAGGCATTACGAGTCATTTCTTTAGAGAATGAGGAACCCTTTTACATTGGACTACACTCTTAGAAAGTCGTTTTTTTAAAGGAGAAAAGGATGCTGGTTTTTTGGCCGCTCGATTATGAGAAGTTGCCTTCAAAAATAAAAATTAAAAAAAAGTAGAATTTCCCACACCTATAATCTCCACATCCAGCGGGTGCTGCTTAAACACAGACCCGTAAATAGGGCGGGAAGGGCAAGAAGGGCGGGGAGACGAGTGCCCGGAGGAAGAGCTGGGAGGGTCCTGCGCGCCACACTCTGGGGTCGCCTTCGCTCCGAGCCGAGGGTCAAACCCCCAAAGGTTAAGCCCAGTCAGTCAGGGCTCCAAACCCGAGCACCTAAGAGGCGCGCGGCGGGGCCAACAGCAAGAGACACGGGGCGGATTCTCAGTTCTGGTCATCGCCCTCAGTTCGAACCGCTCCACCAGGCCATCCCAGGAGTCTGGGGCGTGTTCTTTTTCTGCATCTGCACGAATCTCACAAATTCTCTTTCATCCTCCTTGAAGCTGGCTGTGTGTGTGTGTGTGTGTGTGTGTGTGTGTGTGTGTGTGTGTTAAAGTGAAAAGCATCTTTGCAAAACCGATGTCGGGGAGATTCATGCGCGGACACTTTTGACAAGTGAGAGTTTTCGCAAAGTAACCAAACCTATTGGTGGCAGTACCAAAAAGATATTCTCTCCGAGAGCGCACCCCAAGGATTTCCTCTTTCTACCTCTAGGGAAGAGCAGGGGGCAGGGGAAGAGAGGACACCAGAAGCACCTTTATAACCCTTCTGTGCCCCTAGTGCAGACCCCAAGCACAGGCACCCAGCAGTCTCCGCGCACTAACTGCGGGACCTGTCATGCCTCCCCGCCGCAGTCTGTTCTGGCGCCCGGACCGGATACTTACCCGGTCTACGACACCTTCTGAGTAAGATGAAGAGGTAAACGTAAGAGAGAAAAGGCTTCCGCCCGCTCCACGAAGACTGCGATTGCTGTAGCGGGCTCTACCGCCACAGCTCGCAGTCCGCGGAGCAGCCGGAGTCGTGGAGGCTGTTTCTGAGGTTGTTCAGGCCGCTGAGGCTCTCCGGGCTGCCTGACCCGCCCGTGTCGCCGCTGCCACTGCCTCTCTGCGCGCTCTGGCTTGCCTTCTGCTTTGGCGCGCGGGCCACTGCGTGCAGCTACGGCTCACTGCTCCTCCCACCCGGACAGTTTGCCCACTGCGAGGAGCCAGCGCCGAGCCAGCCCTTTTAAGTGACGAGGGGGAGGGACTAGACTGAGGGGGAGAAGGGGGAAGGAAGGGGGGCGAGCGAGTGGAAGGGAGGGCCGAGAAGTGAGGCAGAGCCCCTGCGACGCACCGACTGCTGGGTACCCCCTCTGACCCCCACTACCGGCGCTCCGCACCGCCCCACTGCTCGGGGAGGCGGGCCCTCCCTTCCAACAGTAGCGCGGGGTACAAGGGGCGGGGGGGGGGGAATGGTGTGAAGCTTGGGAAGTTGCCGGTCGCTGCCCGGAGCCGGCGGCTGAATTCGTGCTGCCTGCACACTTGCACGCAGGAACCGCTGCCTGGGAAAACTCACGCTTTCGTGTTGCCTGCTTCCCTGAGCGACAGAACGAGGGCGTGCATTGCTCCTCTCCGTCCGCTGCTCGTTGCTCTCTTAGCCTCTCCTTTAAGTTTCCCTCATTTACATTATCTTACAGAAATTTTATTTTCTTGTTCTGTATGCTTTTCTCGAAATCCTCCTGGCTGCCCCGACTCCAGCTAGAGAACAAGGGCTCAGAAAGCAGCACTATTTTTTTTTTTTTTTTCATACAAAGGATACTTAAAGCAGACTAGTGGAAGTAGGGGCAAGAGCGGGGCAGTTTGAACCAAGAGGCTGTTTCTACATATATCATACTCTGCTGTGAGCGAGGTCTGGTACCTGGGCTGCCTTGCCAGAGTCAACGTCCGGGTGCGATGGGTGGGGGGGATGTCAGCGTTTCGCTACCTTACAAGGAGTAAGAGTAAGTTTAAGGAGGCCGATTCCAGCGGATGGCTGTAGCAGGGGTCTGGCTGCATCGCTGCTGGGGACCAGGCATCATCATGGGCGTGGACAGCGCGTTTCCGAGGTAGGAAAGGGTGCGAAGAAGGAAGAATCCCGCCCGAACCGCCAGGCCGATGTTTGCCAGCTCACATCAGCAACTTTTGGGGTGCCTGCACCCCCTAAAAGCACTAAAAGCAACTAGGGACTGTGACCGCTTTCTGGCGCAAATGTATCCTGAGTATTAAGAAGCACGGCTAATTCCCTTTTCTGGCATGGGATTAACACCGATTTACCCAGAAGCCAAAGAATGAACCAGGTGAATTCTGTAAATTACTCTTGTGTGGTTTTAGGCGAATAATTCACTGTCTTTGCTTAACCTGTAGAGAAACTTATCTTTCTGGTTCTCTTTTTTGGTTTTAAAGGAGGGAGGGCCTCTCCTGTAATGAAAGGCCCACAAGTAGACTGTGTCTGGATCCAAGAGCACAGAAACCAGTTTTTATTTTTTGTTTGCTGAATGAAGTGTGGAATGGCAGCTAAAGAGAACGGAATACTAAGAAGGAAAGATTTTGCTAATCGTAAGAGTTTTTTTTTTTTTTTCTAATTGCTTCTTCATGGAAAGAGTTTTTTTTTTTAATTTGAAGGACAAATTTTTATGAGTTCTTTCCCATGTCTTCCTTCTTCTTAGCTGCCTCCTTTCCAATTCCTGATATTTTTGAAGGTGAAAAACTTGATCAACTATTCTTCACATCTCATTATTTTTTTAATTTGCATTTTTTACACCTGAAACCACTATTGGGAGAAACTGGTAGAAGTGCATCTGTATAAAAGAAAACACATGGAAGTACTCATACAGGTCGAGGTAGATGTTTTACCGTTACATTTTATTCCTCTTGTAACTGTCTTCATTATTTATACTATCTAGCACAGGCATTGTCTTCTTGGGAGATGAAATCAGAAGCTGTCAAATGGTCACTGCTCTGTCTCTTGGAGTTTGCACTGCTGAATGACACTCTGTCATAAGGGATGGCAGGAACCCAATACAAATAAAATCACTGATTGATCTAGGACAGTGTGGCAAAGCCATTTCATGGGAGTACTTTCAGGGCACTAATAATTACTCATAATGCACACATTAGACACTAATTAATTGGTTTCTTTCTTAAGATTTCCATCTCAATCTGAGGGGGAGAGAAATTTCCACGTCTGTTCTAAAGATCTGAAGTTACAGTCATGAGATTAATATCATGTCCATTTTACAATTTCAGAAACTGAAGCTCATAGAGGGTGGATAATTTACAGAAGATTATGGAGCTAAACGATACAGCCTCTAGATTTCCATTCAGTGTGACCAACTTCTAAATTCAACTCCACGGGCATGTATGCTTTATAGTTAATCTGGATTCTTCTATAGTATAGAGCACAAAGTTTAGTTTTAAGCGTACAGTCCAACAGAAATTTATCTCTATAAAGTGGAAACATTTCTTAGAGACTATGGAGACTAGTAAGTTCAATAAAGTAACAAAAAAATCATCTGAGAAATTCAGTTTGTTAAAAAGACTGTCAGATACATCTGAAAATAATGAAAAGAAATTTCCTATTTTCTCTTCTCCTGTGTTCTGACTGGTAATAGCAGCAACGAGCAGTGGAGTAACCAAAAGCCAGGATACCTCACAAAAGCTCTTTCTAACTCTAAATGGATTGATGAGCAATCTGCTCTGCCTACGAAGATGGACACTCCTTTATTAAATGTATTTATGTATCATTGCATTATATAAATTGTCTTATTAATCCTCAAAAAATCCTATGAAGAGATATTACTAGCTTCATTAGCTTTTAACACGTGAGCAAACAGAGACTAGGTAAAATATTTTATAGCTATAAAATGCGGAGTTGGGAAAATCAAAATCTTATTTCCAGTCCATTGTGCTATCCCACAACATATGGACTTTAGATCCTGTGGTTACATGTTTGCACAATGTACATTCTATCAAAAAATGTAATTAACTAAAGCCCTCAAAATTAGAAAAAAAGGCACTGTGGCAATCTGCTTTTTTGGAGATGACATGAAAGAATTGTGATATTTATTGCGTATTGTTTTTCAGTGTTCCTAGTAGGAACTTGAACAATGGTTCTGCTATAATCATAAAAGTGAAGTAGTAGTAATACACATATCTGATCATGGAAATATGTCTACTCTCTTAAGGCTAAGCATTAAAGCCCTTATATGGTTATATAGTGGATCAAACAAGAAGTTTCTAAAAACTTCACTGACTAAGGCCTGTAAGAATTGATTAAATCTGAAAAATAATGTGTTAATCAAAGATCAATTGATCAGCAGTGGTGTCCTAGTAAAGGAAGACACAATAAAGAAGAGCACTGGCATTGCCTCCTTGTGTACATTTAATTTCTCTGGAAAAACTACCTTCGATATGAAATTGATGCAAGAGATCAAATGATCTGTTATTTCAATTGCCCTTGCATTGGAACACCCCTTACAAAGGCATCTGTGTCTGATTGTGATTTGCCTTGCTATGTAGTCTCTGAGTAGAGGGAGAATGCACAGTTCATGCAGGTGGACAAAGCTTTTTTCATATCATGTGATGGTTTTAACAAATTCCATTCATTTTGTGTTGTACATAACAAATTTCACTATACCTTGTGCATAGATGTTATAAATAATGGATCATTGCTGCTATTGGAAAAATAGGTAAGACTGGGTAAAATACATTATTCGTATTTTTCATGTCTAGTGTTAAGCCATCAGCAAAGATTACAATTAGTAGGAAGCAGTAATCCTCAAAGATTAAGAAAAAGGCTTTGGTTTTAGATCAAATTTGGGGTCTCGGCTCTGCCACTTTCTAGCTGTGTGGTTTCAGACAAATTTACCTTTATATTTGTACAGTTCAGTAAGGTAAGCACTAACCACCTGTGGCTATTGAGCACATGAACTGTGGCTTATCGAAGTTGAAGTGTGCTGGGAGTATGAAATTCACATCCTATTCTGAAGACATAGTACATGAATATACACATAAATGTACTTATGTAAAATACGTCATCAATATCGTATACCAATTACATGAACCAATACAATTTTGAGTATTTGGATAAATATATTATTCTAGTTAATTTCACCTGATTGAGTTCAATATTTTTAATGTGGCTTCTGGAAAACTTAATGCTACATATGTGCCTTGAATTACATATTCTGAAGGCAAAAATGAGGCTAATAACCATATCCACCTGAGTACATTGAAGTTATATTCAAATAAAATTATGACCCTAAAATGCTTAGCACAGTGCTTGACAGTAATTAAAAAAAAGTCACTCTCTGTCTTAGTTACTTTTCTTGTTGCTGAAACAAAATATCTGATGCCCAGAGTTAAAGGAGGAATGGTTTATTTCGGCTCACAGCTTGTAGAGGTTTCAGTCTATAATTAGCTGGCACCACGGCAGGGCCGCATGGGTGAGGGGCATTACAGAGGAGAAACAGTTCATGGCAGGCAGAAGGCAGCAAAGCAGCAAGTCACAGCAGCAGCCCTCTTTCTGTCCCTTATAGTCTATCCAGGCTACCTGCCCTTAGGGTGGGCAGCACTCACATCCTGGATGGGGCAGCCTTAAATTCTAACATCCCACCATGAATCGATCCCAGCATCACATGCTTAATTCTACAGCATCACACATTGTAGATACAGCACCTCCGACAAGTTCCACCTGTGGCCACATGAGGCTTTGGGGCACATCCAGATGGAAGCCATAACACTCTCCAAACTTCTAATATAAAGATGTTGTATAAAATTAAAAGATAACATGAAACTTAATGGGATAGGGACTGCCTAAAGAAAAATCCCTAGTTAAAAATTCATTTATTTTTTATCTATAGTGAAATGATTCTACTTCTCTTTCTAAAACATACACGTGATTTGGTAAGGGACGGGATGATATTGCAACATAAAATGTTAAAAATAAGTATGCAAGTGTTTTCAAAAGTTAAAAGTACTTCTCAATGCCAAACATTTTTATTTTCATCACTTGTGCGTGTACTTTTCCATTTAATTTGTAGATATTTCTAGTGTTAAGGTATTCAAGTCACAAATGAAGACGAGTCTGCTACTGATACAGGTACACAAGTATCAAATTAATTTATGTTGAAACTAAAGATGTAGAAATGGAAAATCTCTGGTAGACACAGACCACTATGATGTCAAGAATTATGACTGCAGGGTTTTTTGTACCTGGCTGTTGGCCAAATGTATCGCTCACCTGGAGACACTAGAGGGTGCTATTGTTGAAAATTTACAAGGACAATAAAATACTGTACAGTATTCGAACATTCTTCTCCCTTTGTACTGTCATAAATTGTAAGAATTTGAAAAGACCATACCTTTGAAATGAAACTAACACTTCTCCATTCCCTTCTGGACATGACTGGTAAGGTTTTTTCTTTGTTTGTTTTTTTTTTTTGTGTATGTTTTTTTTTTCTTTCTTTGGGACTAGCCTTACAGCATTGCCAAAATGTTAAAATATTAGAAGTTTGCTTTAGTGCTTTGGCAAATAATTGAGAAAAGTTTGAAATAGCAACTTGCTCTGAGGAAAATTTGTCAAAGGCTCAAGAAAGGGAGGAAGACAAAAAAAATAAAATTACCCAAGAAAGGGCTTGCCAAGGCAGAAAGATTTCAATAGGAATTCCGGATTATACCAGCAGCCTCTGTAATTAACTAGTGGAGGGGCAATTGTTTTGTAATTGGGTGTGATGGACTTATTGTGGTTAGCCTGAGCAGGAACGCCCAGCTGAACTGAGTTAGTGTGGTTCAGGGCGTAGAAAATCCGCCAGAGGATTATTGCCGACACAGCATAAAGGAGACCGGGAGCAGAAGGTAGCAGGTGGCTGTTTCCCAGGAGAAGCTCTGCTGTGGCTGCTTTCCCTGAAGTGCAGCTGTTCTCATCGCAGAAGGAGCTTGGGGCCTTGCTGTCCTCAAGGATGGCTGCTGTTCACTTTGGTGGAGCTCTGGTCTTCATCTCCACTGCGAGCATCATATCCTGGCTCCAGTATGGATTCTTTAGCTTTTTAGTGCAGACATGGACTTAAATGGAACTTTGCTATGGCCTTGTAGTCCTTGATTGGATCATTCCTATCTCCAGCACGCTGAGACGTTCACACTCTCCTACATTTGGCTTATGTGTGTAAATGTTGTAACTTGTAAATGTCCTTGTTAAATCTGCTGTCTTGCAAACCATTGACTCTAGAGACCATTTGACTAATACACTGGGTTGTACAAGATTCTCTTTCTTCTAGCCAGGTGTGGTGGTGCATGTCTGTAATCCCAGCAGGAGGTTGCAGCAGGAGGATGGTCTAGAGTTCCAGGCCAGCCTGGGCCACAAAGTGATTTCAAGGGCAACCTGGAAGATTCTTTTCCTTCTAGATTTGAGCAGTTTCATAGTTACAGTAGACAGAAGCTGCAGATGAGTTTTTTTCACAGGAACTTGGGAATTTTAGCCTTATGTATATCATTGAACTTCGCTGGAGCACTGGCCTCTGATTAATGCAGTGTGGTGAGTAAGACCATGTGGCGTTCTCCTCTAGGTTGCTGTTTTCTACTAAGGAATGTGTTTTTCCTCCTGTGCTCTTATTTTTCTGCAGGATGAGTAGTTGCAAGGTGTATCAGATGAGGCTTTCAGTCTGTGGTGAGGCTTTGGTGTATTTTGATAGCAGCTCACAAGTAGGCAAGATTATTGTGTCTCTTAAACAGTAGAAAGAAAGATGAGAATGTTATTTGCAGGTTCTATCCTTGTTTCCCGAGAACAAGTTTTGGCTTGAGTAGTCCCAATGTTACTTGGTGAAGTGATAGATTCCAATAGGTTTTGTTTGTTGAGAACATAGTTTTTATTTGTTGCTGTTGTTCTTTTTAACATTTGGAATTTTTTTTCCATCCTACCAAAATTCCTACCTAGCTATCTCTTTAGGAAGTAGGTATCAGCTACTGCTTTAAATTTAGGGAGTGCACACTGCCTTTGTACTCCCAAAGTAGTATACTGAGATTGATGAAATACACCTTTTTGAAGATCCCAGACTAATCCCACGCTACTCTGAGTCCTCATTAATTTTTAAGTCTCTTTTTCTAAGATGTGACTATGAGCTAATTAGATTCAACTTGTGTATGGCTTATGAAATCAGTTCTATTTTCTGATATAACTAATTACTACGGCTTTTATTGCAATAAATATGAAAACTAATCATGTTTAACAATCATGACTGCGATTTAGTCTACAAAATAATTAATTAATGTGGATGAATGACTGTAGGCTTTCTATTTAAAATTATTAGAGTTGCATTTAGATAATCACATAAGATTTTTATTTTTCATTTAAGATTAAAGAGTTTTCATTTCATTGCTAGTAAGACTAGTCTGAAATGTTTTCAGTTTTTGGATTAAATATAAACACCCATGATTTTCCAAAGTTACCAAAATGTAGCTGGTCTCAACTATTTCCTTTAGATTTCATTTCTTAGTAGGTGAATACTGACAATTCATTTTACTTTCGTGGGAAAAGAAAGATCACTTGAATTTTAAATTAGTTGCTCTTTCTTGAATAACTTCTAAATAAAGTGAAATCACAAATGTAGTTTGGCATACTATTGTTCCTTTTGTGTTTAATTTTTTGATAGGTAGATAGTGAAGGGAAGTTACTTGGAGCATAAAGTATTCTAATTTTAAGGAGGAAAAGTGTAAAACAAAATTGGCAATGAAAATAAAATTTTATGCTTCTATTTCTTCTACTGCAGATGTTATTACTAGCCCCTAACTTCTCTAGTCTTGTCACTGGAGCAATCTTTCAGAATGCTCCACTTTGTCAACTGGTGGTTTTTAAAATTTTAATCTCATTTTAGACTCAGTGTTCAGTATGCTTGCAGTGAAAAAAAAAGAGTCCAACAAATGGGTATTATTTAGGTTGTACAATTAGTCATCTACTTCAGTTATCTGAAGACACTTTACTACACACTGCTAGTACCTGTGGACAGGCTCTCATACTTAGAGCATTTGTCACCCTGTCTGGTTTCTACCAGCCCCTTTTCCTAGTGACCTGAGCTTAGTGTTGCCTGTTTGATTCATGGTCATGATCTCAATAAGACAAACCTTTCAGCACTGTCTTAACAAATAACAAAATACCTTATGACTTTCGCCTTATATTTTACGTTTTACATTCTCAGGCCACCTATTCTGTTTAGGATATTGAAGTGGAGAGGGCATGTTGATAAGCCTTGTGTAATTCATCACAATAAGTAATGATATGTTATTCAGAGATGTTTATTGTTCTTGAAGTCTGCAACCGAATTACTTAACACGCATACTTTTACTCCCATCAATTATAAATTATTCTCCAAAAAAAAACCATGAGAATGTAGCTGTTATTAAAAAATTAAAAATAAAATGTCATAAAATGTGAAATTAACTTGTCATAAAATTGTTAAGTGGCACAAGTTTCCTAACCTCCTATGAATTATTAAAATTGCCACTTTTTTTTTTTTAACAAAGATCCCTTGGGGGAGAGCTCAAATGGATTTCTACAAAGGCTATACAAATTCCATTTACAAACATGATGTGTGGTAATTTGGAAGTATGTCTCACTTAGCGACACAGAAAATAAAATGTGCATCTTCAAAGTTAGCTAAGAACATCAAGAATCATATTCTTACAATGAAAATGAAAATATTAAAGAATATTAAGCTAAATTGTCAGCTTCTGTTCTAAACTAATATTTCACAAAATGCTAAATGCTACTAAAATCTTTACTAAATTAAAAGTTATCTTTAAATTTGTGTCATCCTAGTCTGTTCTTCAAAGATCTCTCTGGCTTCACTATTGTTAATAAATAATACAAATTAACAATTTCACTGAAAAATAGTACCTGCTTCTTGTTATACTTTAAAGAAATATTTGGGCCTGAGATGCAGTCTAGTCCATCAAAATTTTCAGATAAACAATACCTTATTATTACATTGGACTTGATCTTCCAAGATGCTATAAATTATAGGGCAATATAATCTTAACAAAATTAACTTGGTTTAGAGTTATAGTCAACTAATAGTAAATGGGGGCTGGGGATTTAGCTCAGTGATTAGAGTGCTTGCCTTGCAAGCACAAGGGCCTGAGTTCGATCCCCGGCACCACAAAAAAAAAAAAAAAAAAACTAATAGTAAATGAAAATAAACCCCCAAACTGGAAGGTAATGTTTTGTCTTCAAGGCATGTATAGGAACTAATAATCTAGATTAGGTCTCAGAAGAAGAGGAGCAGGAGAAAGAAGGTGACGGGAAAATTAAGCGAACTCAGGGTAGTGAGAGAGGAAAGTCAGTAAGCATCTTTTTTGCCACTACTGTATTTCTTTTACAATTTAATGTATGCTACTTTTTTCGACTTGTCTATAAGCACTCCAGTGGAGTAAAATGTTTCTCTGGAGACCACATTGGGGAGAATATGGGGAGAAATGGAAGTATTAACAAAACAGCAGTGACCACAATCACAATAGTTGAAAGCATGATTCACTTCAAAATAATTTTCTTTGTATAGACTCCGAAAAAAGAGAAGAGCATTACCAGTCACCAAATGGCGGAGAAACAAAACTCTATGTTTAGACTCTGTCACTATACCTCCAATACATTTGAGATCACAGGACCCAAGGTGAGGCAGTACGTGTGCAACAAAGTGAAAGTAGAAGGGAGAAGTCAGTGGGGGTGCATATGCTGTAGAGAAGATTTTGTAAGGTACCAGGAACAAATTGACGTTTAGGATGTTGGAGTGGTGCAGAGGTGGGAAGCAGATTTATTTAAAGGAGGTCCCCTAGTACCTTCAACATGACAATATGTGTTGCGACTATCCAGCAGGGGCATATAGCTTATTCAACCAGGGAACCCTTTTGACATAGTGTAAAAAATAAGTGCTATAAAAATCAGCTGTAAAGGTACTTTTGTATCTTCGAACTTTGTCAGCCCTATCACAATGAGGTCAGTTGCTCTCCAGATAGTTATGTCATGCTGATGTTAACATGCTTTTACGGTATTAACCCTGGATGTGCCACTATCCAAAGCAGACCTGACCCAATTCCAAAACTGGGGATGTGACAAGCAATTTATGAATATGGAAATGCAAAAAGGTAATAAACAAATCTGTACATTGTAACGCAATAAGGGATCCATTGCAACTACTTTTTTGGTGTATGATATTTTTGTCTGAAATTTATGATGTACAACAATTTTAATTCAATTAGGTACTTTTGGAGGACTATGTTTTTACAAGGAAGGAAGCAGAAAAAGCTATGGTATTTATTATTTAAGAGTCCAGAAAGCCTGAATCTAATTTGTGATTCCGTGGAATCCTGGTGGTAGAGCATTTGGTAAATTGTTTAAACACTCTAATTTCCAGTTTCAATAACTATATAGTGAGAAAATTACTTTGAGAATTGTTACAAGGAATAAGTGACATAATGAACATAAAATCTGCTGATAGAGTACCTGACACAAATATTTTAATGTAGTGTAATATTTCAAAATTTAGACTTCATTAGACACGTAAAGCAGTCATTGACTAAAAAACGTGGGAGTGCAGGAACATTGGTATATTATTCATTTATTCACTTGTTAGTTCATTTGTTCATTTAAAAAAAACTTATTGAAGAACTGTGTATTTGAGTCATTTTTTCAAAGCGTATTAATTCCTGAAATAACCTTCTAATTTATGGGTGTTTTATAGTTCTACATAGTGAGATATTTAATCTAGAGTACAACCCCACTCATTGAGGTAGACAAGAAGAAGGGATTAGTGATCTTAATTTGCAGAAAAAAAAAATCCTCTCCTACTCCACCCTACACGTAACATACATAGCCCCTAAGGAGTTATTGCACCTTTAAATATAAAGCAAGATTAATATTAATAATCTGCATAATATATACATGTGCATATGGGTATATTTGTGTGTGTGTTTGTGTATAGTAATTACCCTTATCTTTGGGGGATAGTTTCCAAAACTGCTAGCAGTTGCATTAAACCACAAACAGTTGGAAACACTGGGTAGGCTATATTTTTTTTTAATTACGTAATATTGTGATAGTTAAGCTGAATTGTGTAAACTTGATTGCCTGAAGGGTTAAAATTAAATGCAGAAAGACCCTCCATGTTCATATAAGTGTCATGGCCTTGATCTAAATATTCAATATCAGGATGTCCAGCAGAACATCTTGACATGAGCAGATACTCCTTGTGAGCCTGGCCCGTGCTCAAAAACATTCTCTTTCTTACCTACCTAGAAGATGCAAATATTTGTCCCTTCAGGCACTTGGCCAGTTCCTGCGGGCTGCAAGCTCCCTGCTCCTGGTCACTCCCACAGTTGGGATAGTCCCACTTTTGTCTGAACTGCTATTTAAAGGGTCACACTGATAGAAGGATTTAAGAGTCACGTTCGTGGAGAGGATGCTCTGCCTGGACCCTTTCAGTCGGAGCCCTGCAAGCTACATATGGGATTCCCCAGTGCTGCTGGGTTGTCAGGAGTTGGTGCTCTTTTGATCTAGTGATGGAATCTTCTTTCTGTTCTCTCCTTTTCTCCTGTTTATGTATATGTTAGCAGTTTACTAAACTTTGTTGTATTGTTTTTATCTTGGTGTTAGAGTTTTTGCTGTTTGTGAATCTGGACCTCTAAATTAAGCAGCTGTAATTGTAGTCTCTTTAAGGTTACATTTGCTTGTGTTATAGTTTAGTTCTGAAATATCCCACAAGTCTCATGTGTTCAAAGTTGGGGCTTTGGAAGATGATTGAATTATTGTGGCACTAAACTCCTTTACATGCCCTTTCACTATGCTGTCTCTCTATCTTTGTGCTAGCCGAGTAGGGAATGAACCCTCTAAAACCACAAGCCAAAATAAACCTTTCCTTCTAAATCCTAGGTGTGGAGTATTTTGTACCAGCAGGAAAGTTACTAATATAGCTTGGGAGCTACTGAGAGGATTAATAATGCACACTTTTGGGAGTGCCTGGGTGGGACATTTAGGCCTGACCTTGGGTACTTTATAGGATCCCTAGCTCATTCCTCTATGGTGCCGCTCCCCTGCTCTGCTTCCTAGCAGCCATGAAGTAAACAACTTTGCTCTGCCATACCCTTCTTGCCATGGGTTTCCTGCTTTGGAGCCAACCAACCATGGATTGAGTCACCTGAAACTGTGAGGTAAAGTAAACCTCTCCCCCTTTAAATTGTATATATCTGGTAATTTGTCACAGTGATGGAAAATCAGACTAATGTACATACTATGTTAAAGTTAATTTACAATTTAGGTAAAGGGATTAACAGTAATAGAATAATTTTAACAATATACCATAATAGATTTTATATGAATATGGCCACTCTCTGAGTGTCTTATTGTACTTTCATCTTTTTGTTTAAAGGGAGTATGGTATAGATTTTCTTAAGCATATTATTTTGTCATCATTGCTAAGCTTGCTTTTTAGGGCTATTGTTAACTAAAATGAAGGTTACTTGAACACAAGCACTATGATACTGCGACAGCAGATCTGATAGCTGAGATGATTACAAAGAAACTAATAGTTGGGGGGCATATACAGCATAATTATGGTGGACAAATTGATGATTCATGTTTTAGGCAGGACAGAACTGAACAGTAGAAAACTTCATCTTGTTACTCAACATCACACAATTTAAATCACTTTTTCTGGAATTTTCTATTTAATATTTTCAGGCTTCAGTGGGCTACATTTGACTGTAGGCAACTAAAACCACAGAAAGTGAAACTGTAGATAAAGAAGACATCCTGTATACACACACAAACACACACATATGTGTATATATATGTGTGTGTGTATATAGACTTATAGATGCATATATACATATAGAGAGATATACTTTGTGGTAGTAAGTTGCCCCTACTTTAGATCGTTTGAACAGTCACGTAACTGATACAGAGGCAGATTTACCATAAAGCTAATCAAGCTTAAGGTTGAGAGATCTTCAATTACAATGGCCTTTTCCAATATCTAATAAAAAAATTGTCATATAAAAGGGCAATCAAATGATAGGCAGCTAAAATGTTAAGGAAAAACTATAGAGGCGTGTCAAGCATTTTTCTAATAAAGAATGCTGTTATCTTGGATTCTATAACATTTGGGATATTTGTCAACTTCCATATCAAATGTATGTTGTTTTCTTTTTTTTTTTACTGTGATATTTGCCAGGTTTTATGCCATTTGTTGCAATTTCTTTTTATATATAAATATACTACTCATACCAAATTTTGTACAATATATTTTTTTATTTTTAAAGGAAGTCTACATGTTTAAGATTCATGTTCCTAAAAGTAGAATTCACTTCTATTTTTTCATGTTTAAAAGTTTATTTTTATTATTCCAGAGCAAATAAAAAGTGCTTTCAAAATGGAACTTAAGTTATAAGATTGGACTTTTTCTGAGTAGATCAATTTAGACCTACAAAATAATTTCTATTTTTAATTCTGAAAACATTTTAATGGTTTCTGCAGGTGGCTGCAATATGATTGTTAGCCGCACCAGATACTAAAAAGAAAATAAAAACAAAACCTGCATGCACTTGTGGAAGAGATATTAGTTCTTTAATTAAATCAAAGTGTACCGTACGTTACCATAAGGAACTTTGTATTAATTTGGAAATTTTTAGTTTTGTTCAAGTTTGGACTTTAGATCATAAAACATTTTTCTTCCTCGATAATGTCATATTTAATGGATATATAAAATACCCGAGAGAACAAATGCTATGGAATTTCATATTGAACATAAAATAGAAAACTATCAAATCAATCTTCTTTTGAGTTCTATGACAATCCCCTCTTGGATAACAGTTTCTCACTTTGAACTGCTGAATATATTATATTTCATACAAAAAGAGCATTTTTTAATCTTTACAAGTTTTTTTCAGGCCAGTTATCATTTTGTTCTTTTTAAGTGACAAGAAATAGGAAGCAATCACAAGGATTTTCTGTATTTTAATTGAAGTTTTGTGCTTTTATTTACAATCTGCTCTGAGAAGAAAATGGAATCATAATGTACAGACTAAATTAAAGTGAATGGGAGTCCATCATGAAAATACAAAGTAAGTAGACTTTAGAAAAGAATAATAGCCTATAAAATCTCTTAATAGTTTTATATTTGCTGTAATATCACACACGGTATTTTAAAATTAGAAAACAGTTATATTTCTTGAAGAGATGAGCAACTTGAAATTTATTAGTTAAATGGAGCTTTTATTAGTTAAAATCTTGAGGTGCCCCTCCTTGGTAAAGTTCTTTTAAGTAAATCATATGTTTAAAGCTATGGCTAATGACCTATTGTTAATAATGATGAACAAGTCTGAGGTTCACATATGCATAGAATTCAGCTTGCTTTTTTTAGCTGCAATGATAGATTTCCTTTATGATCAAAGAATAGACATTCATTAGATGCTTGGTTAATGGCAAAGGGCCTAGTGTGGGTGGAAACAAAACGTTTTTCTGTACAGAATTAACTGGTCTATTTGTGACTCAAATCCATGGCTTTGGACTCATTAGCACAATGTTATAACTAATTAAACTAATGAATCTCAAAATAATGACAAATTCTAATATTGAAAGAAGGTTCTTCTTTAACATAGCTTGTTAAAACTGATGCAGATTATTAAGCAAGAATGCCAAAAATGTGCTAACAATTTCTGAAGTCACAATGACAGTTGGGATAAATAATTTTTTCCCTTCTTGTAGATGTTGATAAATGTAGAGGATATCATAAATTGTCATGCTGTAGCCTACTAGCCAAATGTTGATAGTAATAACTGTAAAAGGTGGTAAGGGCAGCTCAAATACTAAGGAATACAGAAAGGAATACAGAGATAACAATTGCAGCCTTGAGATAATTAATACATTGCTTGGTTTGTAAAGTGACTTTAGATATGTAGGGGAGGAAAATTCTTCCTCTACCCACTCAGAATCAAGTTGTGGAGCCCTGAAAATTAAGCTAAAAAAAAAAGTATAAAAAGGATAAGGAGTTGGGCATGGTGGCACATGCCTATAATCTCAGCACTTGGAAGGCCGAGGCAGGAGGACTGCCCTGAGTTCAAGAACAGCCTGGGTTACACAGTTTGTTCAAGCCCAGTCTGAACTACAGAGTAAGACCCTATCTCAAAACTGAAAGCACTCCAGCTAAAATCATAAACAAGAGAAGGATGCCCACTGTGGTTACTTCTACTCAACATAGTCCTTAAAATATTACACAGAGAAAAGAGGCAAGAGAAAGAAATAAAACGCATGTGTATAAGAAAGGAAGAAATCAAATTATTGTTACTTGCAGATGACATGATAGTCTACATAGAAGACCCAAAGAACTCCACCAAAATACATTTAGAATTAATAACCATCTTCAACAGTACAGCAGGATATAAAGTCAACATACAAAAAATCCATAGCATTTGTGTATTCCAATAATGAACTCAGTCAGATAGAAATTATGAAAACAATACCATTTATAGTACCATCAAGAAGACCTAGGAATTAACCTAAGCAAGAAAATAAAAGGCTTCTGCAAAGAAAACTATAGTACTCTTAAAAAGGAGATTGAAGATGACATTATGAAATGGAAAGACGACTCTTACTCCTGGATAGGCAGAACGAATATTGTCAAAATGGCCATACTCCCAAAACCGTTAAACAGATTCAGTACAATCCCAATCAAAATAACAAAAGGATGCTTCACGGAACTGGAGAAAGCAATCCTAAAATTCGTATGGAACCAAAAGAGACCTAGAATAACAATAGCAATCTTGAGAAACAAGAGCAAAGCAGGAGACATCACAACACCTGACTTCCAGCTATATGACAAAGCAACTGTGATAAAAAAATGGCATAGTATTGGTACAAAAACAGATATTTGCATCAGTGAAACAGAATAGGGGATAAAGAAACATTCCCAGACACATTCAGCTGTTTGATCATTGACAAAGAGTGCAAAAACATACAATGGATGAATGACAGACAGCCTATTCAACAAACGGTGCTTGGAAAATTGGGTATGCCTTTGCAGAAGTCTAATGCAGGATCTCTCACCACGTACTAAACCAAAAGCAAAACATATCAAAGATCTGAACATTAAAACAAAAAACATGGAACCTACTTGCAGACAAAATAGGTGTAACACTTGAAGTCATAGGTGTAGGAAAGAAATTTTTAAACAGAAGCCCAAATGCATGAGATATAATTATGAGAATCAACAAATAGGAGTACATCAAAATAAAAACTTGATGCACAGCAAAAGAATCAATTAGTAGAGTGAAGAGACAACTTACAGAATGGGAAAATGTATTCGTCAGCTATTCCTCATAGAACTGCCACAATGTCTAGACTATATAAATCGCTCTAAAAAAACTTAAACCACCGAAAAGACCAAATCAAGAAACGGGCAAACACAATGTGTGAAAAAATGTTTAACATCTCTGGCCATTAGAGAAATGAAAATTAAAACAACACCAAGATTCTATCTTATACCAGAAAAAAATGGCAATCATCAAGAAGTGAAAAAATAAAGAATGCTGGCATGGCTGTGGTGAAAAAGGAACCATCCTACATTGTTGATGGGAATGCAGACTAGTACAGCCATTATGGAAATCAGTATAGAGATTTCACAAAGAACTAAAATTAGAAATTCCAGGCTGGGGATTTAGCTCAGTGGTTAGAGTGTTTGCCTTGCAAGAGCAAGGCCCTGAGTTCAATCCCCAGCACCAAAAGATAAATAAATAAATAAATAAATAAATCCAATTAAATTAAATTAGAAGTTCCATATGACCTAGTTGTTTGCCTTCTAGGTATTTTCCCAAAATAGCATCATCTAACAGTGATACATGCATGCCAATGTATATAGCAGCACAATTCACAATAGCTGACTCCTGAAAGTAGCTTGTATACCCATCAAGAGATGAATGAACGAAGAAAATGTTGTATTTATACATAATGGAATACTACTTGCATATTAAGAAAGATAAATTCAAGACAATTGTAAGAAAATGGATCTGTCGGGTAAATATAATGTTGAGTGAAATAAGCCAGTCACACAAGCTTAAATACTATATGGTATCTCTCATTTCAGTAAGGCAATGTACAAGGGAAGGAAATAATAAAGGATGGATAGAAGGAAACAAGGGGATCAGTCTCTTGCAAACTGGAAGGGCTCCAGGACACCAAGGGCAAAGGGAGAGAAGAGGAAGGGGAGATAAGTAGAATTAAAATATGTCATGTTACCACCCCTCAATGAATGTAAACATATGTCATAAACATGAGCTAAGAATAGTAATAACAGCAAGAATGAAAATAGAGAAAGATGATTTAAAGGCCGAGGAAGGGAGGTGGGTGGAAAGGTGAAGGGGACCAAAAAAAGAAACAAGTTGTATTATGTATATGTATGCCCTCCCCAGGATGAATGTAATCATTATGTGCTGCAAACATGTACTAATAAAAGGAAAAAAGTGCAATAAAGGGGAGCAAGGGCATACCAATTGAGTCATGCTACTAGTTTTTTGTTTGTTTGTTTGTTTGTGGTACCCTGTATGAACCCAGGGCCTTTAACTGAACAACTTCCCCAGCCCTTTTCACTATTTTATTTATTTATTATCAATATTTTTGTGATACATAATAATTACATTCACCTTGGGAAATCAGAACATATACCTATCACATTTTAATCTATTGTATTTTATTTTTAATTTTGAGACAGGGTCTTGCTAAATCACTAAGTTGCCCAAGCCTAGCTCCAACTTGTGATTCTCGTGCCTCAGCCTCACAGAGTGCTGTAATTACACACATGCACCATCATACCTTATTTGATGCTAACAGGAGAAAAATGCAAACTCAAAGAGCTGGTTAGACCAGGGGACTTATGTACCATTTTAACAAAGTGTGACAAATTGGAGAGAAATGACTAGACAAAAGAAAAGAGGGTGTGGACTTCCAGGGGAAAGTCACTAGAAAATATGAAGGGAGAGCAAATGGTAGACAAAGATTGTTTTTGTTTTGTTTTGTTTTTAAATTTTATTTTATTATCCCGACTCATCTTTGTTCCATCGCTAGTGATGAGTCCTCTTTCTGGTATGGGAGATTGAAATGCTTTTGTAAATTTACATTTCCTTTGCAAGTGGAAATTTCTTTTACTATATGAGAGAAATTTATGAGTCCTTGTCAGGCAAGGGAAGGACAGAATACTCCTTGTGTGTCTGCTGTTTCGTGATTGTCTTTAATTCAAAGTAGTATTGGTGCCCAAGTGGCATAATTTGAGGTGGCATATTCTAACCTACTTCAGATGTTAATCATAGTATGAGTAAAACTCATTTTACTTTGTTGTAATTTGTTAATTTCATTGTTTTTTGTTTGTTTGTTTGTTTCTTTAAGTAATCAAGTATTTTTATGGACAGAAAAGAGCAGTATCATATATTCCAGTGTATGTAGCTCAACAGATGAACTCAGTGATCTCTCATAAAATAATTTCACTTTAATTATTATTGGCATGC